>CABFOQ010049308.1:0-10362 GCA_900660455.1 Gephyroberyx darwinii | reverse complement strand
GAAACTGAAGGCCGAGTTTCGCTCAGTGGAGAGATACAGAGAGCTCAACAAGGGCATGGAAGTCAAACTGATGCAGCTGCAGTTGAGAGCTGACCAGGAGGTGGGTGAAGGCTTGGGGAGGATGGGTTTGACCTTGCAGTGACCTTTGTGGCTTTTTGGGCTACAATGCTAAAATGTCTGTCTTAACAAGTCATTTAATGTTGTCTTTAAATCTCAAAAAAGTGGAGAAATCTGCCTGTGGAGTGAATTTCAATAATGCTTTTGACTTTGTTTCAAGAATTTAATAAAAGCAAGTGATATTTATCAAGTGGCAGATTTATTTCCTTAAGATTTGAGGACTGGATGTGATACATCTTGTGCAGCGTACGAACACTAACTTTGTGTTTATTCTCCTTCGTTGTGCATGTATCCAGGCCAGGGAGAGTGCTGCTCTGAGAGAGACCCTCTTAGTGGAGCGTGAAGCTGCCAGTGTTGAGCTGCAGGCTCTCAGGGGGGCGCTACAGAAACTAGAAAGCCAAAAACAGGAGCAGCCCCAGCCCAGCCCGGTCATCACCGAGAGGCAGGTGGAGGAAAGGAGGAGAGCCGAGGAGAAAGCCGCCAAGGAGGTCCTTCGACTCACACAGGTAGGTCTGTGAGCCCAACGACGACAGTGCTTCGTCTGTGTTCATTCTTAGGTATAAGGAGTACCAATTGTCTGACAATGTTAAATGGTACCCAGAACAGAAAGCTCTCCTCTTGTCAAGTACTGTAAATACTGGTTTTCAGAGGAGTGTGGTTTTTCATTATCTTTCTTATCCTCCCTTTTAATCTTGCTCTTCTTCCTTGATGAAGGATGTGCAGGCCCTGCAGAAAGAAAGGGACCGTTTGGGGAAAGAGAAGGAGGATCTTTCTGCTCGCTTGCTTGAACAAGAAAAAGCACAGGAAGGTGGGTTTTCTTTTTGCCAGCATGATGTAGCCTGAAGTGCTCTAAATTTTCTATGAATCTGTTTTCATTTATGTGTGTGTGTGTGTGTGTGTGTGCAGAGTGTGTACTTCAGGCTGTGTCCAAGGCAGATGCAGCTCTGAGGGCGGAGTTGGATGAGGAGAGGACAAAGTATCAGGGTCTGCTGAGGGAGTTCACCAGGCTGGAGCAGAGATACGACAACCTCCGGGAGATGAGTCTGCTCACTGAGGTACATGTATGCACCCACGTATCCACAAGCACACACACAAACACACACACACACACACACACACAAAACACTAACTTTCCCAAACATACTGGTTGGTGCAGTGTCCAAAGATTATCCTCCTGCTGTCCATCCTCCTACACCAATTCAACCAAACTGCATCAAACAAAGTTTTGCTTTCCCACGACAGCGCACCAAGGGCCACAGACGGACTGACTCCGCCCAGAGTCTGAGCTTGGAGCCCCTCTCTCCCTCGCCCTCTTCGCCATCCCTCTCTGTCCCCCCACTCTTCCCCTCTCCCCTCCCATCTGCCTTCCCTTCCCCGGAGGCGGTCCGCAGGGTCAGTGTGACTTCTCCCGGCTTGGAGATGAGAGTCTCAGTCTGGGGCTCCGAGACTCCCATGGTGAGAGAACGTAGGATCATGAAATCTGACTTTCTGAAAAATATTTGGTCCAAAAAAAAGATATTGTTCTACGAGTTTTGATTTCCACTGACATCATACAATTGCATTGCCTGAGATGGTTGAAAGAACATTTTGTGGCTAGTCAGTCAGTTTCCTTGGCTGCCTTAAGCATCCACATTGTTTTTCTCATAATTGTAGATGCTTAATATACGTCCGGGAACAGGACAGCCATAATCAAAACCCATAAAACAACAGAAAAAACACTCCCTAAGTGCGCCAGCCTTCTAGGTGTCAACTTTGAAACTGTGTACACACCTATAGGATGCACTGATGGAGAGGATGGACGTGGCCAAAGACCCAGCAGTGAAGATGAGAGGGGAGGACCTGGGACACGCCTACGATGCTGTACGAGTGGCTAACAAGTCAGTCTATCCCTACACGCTCGCTAATTCCCATCCTAACTAGCTACCCACTGGTTTTGCGCAACCGTTTGGATTTATGTTTTTGTGCTTTTTGTGTCGTCTCTCCCTCTTTCTCTGTCAGGTTTCTGGAGAGCCAGCTGCGTAGCCAGCGCAGTCAGCGGGAGGAGGAACTGGAGGCTCGGAGGTGCCAGCTTGGTAGAGCTACGTCTGATCCTTCCTCTGCTATACAGCAGCAGGTATGGGTTCAACATGTCACTCCTGTGTGGTGCAGACTGACTGGTACCGATGAAAAGACTGTGTGAACGATGTTTCTTTTTTGGAACGGTTGAGTTGAGCCCCATTGGTCTCTGCTTCAATAGTTTTGTTCCCTTATCTCTTTGTGCTTATGTGTGTGTTTATGTCTCTCCCTACTGAATCGTGTCTCCTCTCCCACATCTTCCTCCTCTACTCTCTCAAATTTGCTCTCGTCCTTAAAAAATCCCTTTGTGCCTTTCTCCTTATTTTGTTTTTGACTTCTTTTCCCAGCACCTCTCTCTCACATGATCATTGTAGGGTCACAGTAATCCTGTCAGGGCACCGTGACTCTGACTCTTGCGCTCCTTACAATGGGTTGCTTGTAATGTTGGTTGTTAGGAATTTAAGCTTATTCTATTGTTGCTCTCATTGTAAATCTGGATAAAACCGTAAGCTACATGGCTAAAACGTAAACATGTGTGCACGGTGTGTTCAGGGCCTGCAGGAGTTACTAGAGTCTAGAGAGCTGGAGTGTGTGAGGCTGAGGAGAGAGCTGAAGGAGCTTAGAGGCACAGTCACACTCAGACGACTCCTGGCACAAGCAGGTGAGATATGACTTCAGCACGCTAGACAGTAAAGTATCCTGCTCCAACATATCACTGTTGTCATGTGAAAACCTCGTAACTTGGTGATTTTCACGTGAAGGATTACATTGTTCTCTATGGGTTGAGAAGGTTTTCACGTGACAGTGGCGGTATGGAGCCATATTAGGATCATTACTTCATATTTTGTTCCTGTAAATAATGAGAAAAACTTCTGAACGTAATGAATGAATGCATATCTTTAGAGAAATATCATCATTATATAAAAACTTGTATCAAAAACGGCCTCATGGCATTATGGCCTTTCCCTTCATCTGACATTACAACATATAAAGTACCAAACTTACAGCTGAATCTTTACTTACATCTGTGTAGTCTTGTTGTTGCTCTGCTGTCCTCTTGTCTGTGTTGTGGTGCTTTCCCTGTCCAGTCCTGCCATCAGCTTTGTCCCCCGAGGTCTCCTCTCCGTCCCAACCTAAACCAGTGACAGTCACTGGCTTGCTGGAATGCAGGAAGAGAGACGAGGCCAAGCTCATCAGGAACCTCATCACAGGTGAGACTGCCCAGGGGCCTCATTACAGAAAATCTCCTAACTGCTTGTCCTATCTCAAAGTTTCAAAGATAGGAAAAATCCTATCTTCCTATCACAGAAGCAATTCCTAAACTCATGGCTGTGTCCTATCCTATCTCAGACCTCGCATCTTATCTTCACTTACTAGAACTGTAAACCTGATTCTTCAATTGGCACTTGTCCTGTCATGCCGGTATCTGTGTTTAGAATGTAATATCACTTCTGTCTCACTGTCTCACTTCACTTGTCACTGGCTAGCTAGCTTGCAATAATGGACAAGAAAAGACAGGCGTTCAATTTTAGCTTCGATGAGTCAGAGGCATTAATCATGTTGGTGGAGGAGAGGAAACGCCACCTTTTTGGGAAGTTTTCTTCCCAATTATCGGCCCAGGATCATGTTCATGTTGTTCCCCATCTTCATTGTCATTGCCACACAGACCTAACAACAGTGGTGCTGCCATTTTTGGCAGTCATTTTGAATTTAGGACAGGGTGCCATCCTAACTTGGAAAGGAAACTTGGAAAGGAAACTAGGAAATTCTTAAGTTACGACGGTTCTGTAATAGCTAAATTCCTATCCTAAGATAAGATATGATTTTGGGGGGGGGAGATACTTTCAGAGGGCCCAGAGTCTTATAAGGGAGCCCAGACTATGACTAACTGTAGAAGGGTTGACGAACACGACCGTGGCTTGCTGACTCCCCCTGTGTGTGTGTGTGTGTGTGTGTGTGTGTGTGTGTGTGTGGTTCAGACGTTCGTGTGGACAGCGCCCTGTCTCTCCCTCCCGGTCTGGCTGCCAGTGTGATGTTCCTGTGTGTGCGCCAGGCTGACTGCAGCGGGGACCGAACTCGTGCTCGCTCGCTCTGTAGTGCTACTGTCACTGCTATGAAGGGAGCCCTGAAGGTAACCTAAGGCTTCAAGCTGCCTGGTGTAGTAGATGTGTGCCGTTTACTGCGTCAGGACCGTCATGAGGTAGTGTCAAGCAGGTTGTCACTTACAGAAAGGTACACAGCACTGAGTTTCAAACATTTTCCTGTCATTGCCTAAACCTGCTGGCACTGATTGCTTCGTCCCATGTGTCAAACCCCAACAGTTTGGCTCCTAAGTAGGAAAAAAAACAAACCATAAAAAGGTTAAAACCAAACCCATAAATATCCTAAACAAATTGTCTCTCAGACGTGCAAACACAGTTATCACTACGTCAATTATCAGACACTTATTGCACAAAGACACATAACCACGTTGAAACCTTTATTTCCACAGCAGCAACGTTGATGTCAAAGTGATGACATATCCTTTTCTCATCTTTCCATGCAGAAACATAGTAATGATGTAGGCATGACAGCTCTGTGGCTGAAAAATGCTTGTCTGTTCAACGAGCTGTTGACCCAGCACTCCCCGAAACAGGTAAGAGGAACGATCCTTCACACACCTCTTACTGTTTAGAGTATCTCAGTTCCTCTGAAAGGCGATGGACGAAGATGAGCGTAGTTCAAAGAAACAGGGCCTGACTTGTAGATAATACTTTTCAGGATTTTTCTCTGACCTTGTGCACAGGCCAAAAATATGTTGGCTCCAGGGCCAGCTAATGAATAGATTGAATAGGATGTAATCTTATTGAAGAGTAGTTGGGGAGCGTCCCTGGATCAGTGTGACTGAGCTTAGCAGAATTTCCAATTCCAGTTCACTCTATTGACAATGTATGACTGGATTGTTTCCTTTCAGGCTGGGATCTTGAATTCAGAGGAAATAGTTCCATTGACCTTTGACCTGAGTGACCTGAGCCGTGCCCTCAGTGACCTCTGTATCCAGGCTTATCAGCAACTCCTCTCCATCACTGAGACACATCTGCAGTGTGTCATAGGTACCACATTGATGAAGATGGTGCTGCTGATGACTCTTCTCTCCCCTCCACTGCTCCTCTTGTCTCACATCTCCCCTCCCTCTCTTTATCCTCTCCTCCAGTCCCTGCTGTGTTGGAGTGTGAGACCATCCCAGGCCTATCTGGTTCTGGTGTTAAGCTGGGCGGCTCTAGGAAGCGAGCTGGCTCAGACCCCAGGTCTGCGGGAGGTGATGCTGCCACTATGGCCTCAGTGCTGAGGGAACTGGGGGCCCTCCATACTGCCCTGTCCCGTCAGGCTCTACCCCCAACACTGATGGAGCAGGCCTTCCACCAACTCACCTACCTCATCTCTGCTTCTGCACTGAACAGCCTGCTGCTGAGGAAAGACATGTGCTGCTGGAGCCGCGGCATGCAGATACGGTAAACAGTCAGAAACACAGATGAATGTATATAAATATGTGCAGGTGGATATGTGCAAACACATGCACCCACATAGCACCATTCTCCTAATCAAGCTCTCTCTCCCTCAGATATAACGTGAGCCTGCTGGAGGAGTGGCTGCGTAGCCACGGTCTGCAGGCAGGGGGCGCAGTGGCAACACTGGAGCCGCTTATCCAGGCAGCACAGCTGCTGCAGGTGGGGAAGAAGACAGAGGCAGATGCACAGGCCCTTGTACAGACCTGCACTGCCCTGTCCAGCCAGCAGGTGGGTCTCTCTATCTGTTGCAGGAAAATTTGTTGTGCAGCTCTTGTTTGTACAAGGCTCAATGTCTTTAATCGTTTTATCCAACAGATTGTGAAGATCCTGAGCCTTTACACTCCTCACAGCGACCTCGAAGAAAGAGTCACACTGAATTTCATCCGCTCTGTCCAGGTACTGGCCCTAGTGTGCTTTGATAGTTGTGAGTTTGTGAAATTGAATGCACATGCTTCCATGTAACTGTCTCTATCTTTGCTTTCCCAGGGTCTTGTCAAGGGCCGTTCTGATGGCCAGCCTCCACAGGTCCTGATGGATGTGAGGAGAGTCTTCCCGGTCACATTCCCCTACCTGCCTCCTCCTGTCCTGCAGGCTGACCAGTTAGACATCCCGGACTCCCTCAAGATCTCCTTTCTACGAAGAGCCTAGCGGCAGGCAGACAGTTTGTGCACAGCGGCTAGTTTAGTGTGTTAGATGTTCAACATATTTAATCTCCAAGCTACTGAGAATCCAGTCCTTGAAAAATACAGTGAGCTTCTTTCCTCTCTTACCAGAATTTAATAAATTAAATAAATAATAATAAATAACTTCTTCACTGTAGTAGCTGCTAGGTGATTGTTACAGCAATGGCACTAATTTCATAGATTAGAGGAAAAACAATATTTTATTACAGAGTAGAACACAGATTTGGATCAAATGAAAAGTAACTACTGTGTATTCAGCAATAGCAACTTCTCAGTATAGTGTGAGACAAATCATGAACAAAATGAAGAGAGGAGCTTGTTTCATATTTTATTGGCAGCAGAAACACAGTGAGACTGCAGTCCCAGTAACCTCAACCCCCGATAAGAACAACCAGAATAAAAAAAACAAAAAAATTAGAAACATCTTCTGTATAAAAAAATTCTCTCATGCGAGTAATTTGTACCACTACACATCATCAGTAATACATATTTATATATTCACAAACTTCTGAAAAATAGAAAACAACAATGAAATATCAAAATAAATCAAAGAAGACAACAATTGGCAAATAACGACAAATAATTATCCGTGCTGGCACAAGAAAGGTGTTTTTTCTTTTCTTTCTTTTTTTTTTTGTTCCTATCATGCACTGTGTCTGAATGTACAGGCCCGGCATGGCTGTGCACGTGTCTGTCTGTCTGTCTGTGTGGACGGGTCAGCTAGACAGAACGTGCGCGTCTGCCTGCTTGTGTCTGTGTGCTTTTCATTGTGCTTCTCGATCCCTGTCCTGAGCGTCTGCGTGGTGTCCCGTTCCACATGCCAGCCCGTGTGCGTGACCGTTACCCCCCCGACACAGACACCGAAGCTCCGGAGGCGTACAGATTTCCTGCGACCAAAGTATCATTGTCAACAGCAATAAATAAAGATATTTTCTAGCTATGTGCCAGTTGCGTACCTGTATGTGGCTAAGTGTGTGACCTACAGTCTTCCTAGGCTGTGCAGACTAGAAGGCCTTGTACGCACCACAGAGCGACGCAACGTCTTTAGTTCTGACTGACAGTTTAGTTCTTTTGGATGCTCAGTAAATAACACCAGTGTTAAAGTCAGAAGCTGGCAGTTTTAGTTGTCTACTTTAAGCATTTCAGTTGGACTAATCATTTGTACAGATCAGTTGCACATCTCCAGTGTGTACGCGGCCCAGCCTACCTTTCCATTAGAGCTACATGTCCAGATGGGTGCCCATACACTCACTCTCCAACCACCCAGTCAGCCGGAGCAAAATTCAAGTCAACAAAAGAGCAGCGAACTTCACTTCATATACTCTGACAAGTGATTGGTACATCCGTGCTATTTACAATTCCCACGCCCAATAATAACATTCTCTCTGTTCCAGTTTTCCTCTCTGCAGACAAGCTGTACAAACAAACGTTCATTCTCTAATCAGCTCTACTGCCGCTGTGATATTTGGCCCGTTTCAATAGAGACAGCATTTACAACATATCAGACAAACACTTGTGCTGATAATAAGAATAATAACCCACACTGTAAACATTATAAGACTGCTTCAAAAACGACCAATCTACAGAAATGTTACAGATTAGATGCATAGAGTTCAGTTGTTACACCTTGTTGAATAGAGGGATTATAACATTTGGATATTAAGTTATTACCGTATCAAGTGCTCTCAATAGTGACGACTAAAAAATGGGGCAGCTACGCAGAAATAGAGAAGAAGGGTGCAGAACGTGCCATCATTCCCACTTCCCATCAGATTTCTGTCTCTTTAGCCGGGATGGATGTTCAAATCTTCAAAATCTTCAAAATGATCAACATTATTTTCTTTCCCCAACATTCATTTTAACAGGAATACAAACTAAGAGTTAAATCAACCTCTCCAGTCCAGACACGTCGCTCCGTAAGACAGTCGATAGTCAGTTCAGAACAACTAGTTTTAAGTGAAAGTAACTACCTTTAAGTAGTGATTTTGATGGATAAATAGACGCCTCCAGTCTGTTTTAGCTCCCTGCAATAAAGGGTCACGACCTTAGCCTGTGGTTTTGAGCTGATTCCTGTTCCTGCCCCCGTTTACAGCCAAGTAACCACTGATTATTGTATAAATGTGTTGTAGAGGGTACAACAAAGACCTTGTGCTTCTGAATCTTCACACACACATCTCCATATATGCTCCACTACACACAATAAGCAGGCTATACTGTAGACCCTCTGTAATTTACAGCGCCAGGCCTGGTGAGGTCTGGATCTGCAGCCCTTTAGGAGAGGTCTTCTAGATCTGGGTTACAGCACCTGCCGCTAAATCGTTAGGGATCAGGTCAATTGTGATTAGTGCTTTCCCCGGGGTGAAGGGGAAAGAGAGACCTTGGGAAGGGTCGTGTACGGTTGTAACCCACATCGACATTTTAACTCAGATTGATGTTGCTGCGGCGACGTCGGGTCTCGAGAGGTTTTTCTGTCACCTCTGTACTGGCAGGTATTGATTTATCAGCTAGTTGTTTTGAAAGGAGAGGAAATGACAAACTGCTATTGGACAGATCTCAATAGTCTCTCCGTCACTCACACACACTCGCACAAGCAGTGGGCCCGGCTAGCCGTGGAATGTTTACAATAAGACGAGGAAGGTGGAAATAACCTCCATAAGATGTAACTCACATCCTCCCACGAGTGAAAGACACTTAGAAAATTGTCAGAAATCTATTTAGAACATGAGCATCCCTCCCACCGTAGTATCCTCCGCTTGTGATGGCTTTCTGTGATTACATTTGCAAGTAACAGGCAACACTGGTGGCTACATGAGGTCAACACTAGAACATCTTACAAACACACATACAATATGGGCTCCACACACACACACGCACACACACACACACACACACTCAGTTATTCTCTTTCTCACATAAATCTTCTGATGTGCTTGAAGGCGTGTCTTCATCAGATCGATCTCTCTACACAGTAGCTATATAGGAGACAAGCATACTGGGGTCAACAAGACAGAAGGCATTAAGGGTGTCAGGCAGTGTGCTCTGTTACCGGGTAGACAAAGACATCAAGACAGACAGGGACAATCTTTCAAGTACAATACCTCCACCTAATAGTCCTCTATTATAACCTTATTTATGTCCTAAACATCTTTTATATATATATGTGGTGATATATATCATTATTTAAATATAAATATAATTTGGAAGAAACCAGAAAATAAATCTTTTGAATTAAACCATAATCTGAAAGCTATCAGAAATAAATAGTACTTTATCCCCAATGTGTGTAACCCACCCCATGTTGGAATGTTTGAGGCCCTGCAGCCTATTTTGCCAGCGGGTCAGCTGGGCAGTTGGTCCTGTTGTGCTTAGGGCTGGTCTTGGCATACTTCAATGAATATCGGTTGGCACTTCCGGTCCCCTCTCTGGGTGTGAAGGGACAAGATGGACTGGAATGTAGGGGGGTAACGTAAAAAAGTAGAGGGACTAGAGAGAAACCCCATGACGTTAAAGGCTGTAAGAAATTATAAGAAATCATGAGAGATTTCACCCCCTGACCAGTCAGAGAAGGTGTGTGTGTGTGTGTGTGTGTGTGTGTGTGTGTGTGTGTCAAATGCTAGTTTGGAATGCCATGAATAGGACCTCTGCAGTTGAGAGGAAGGTAGTTACATGATCTATGAACTCTATGTAGACATGTACTGTTCATCTGCCCGCCATCGATTTGCTGACAAATCGATGAACGCATCTATAGAGTGATTGATAATATCTACAACAATAAAGACACTGGTGCTTTTAAAGACAACTACAGTGATGTTAGTTTATCGCAATGTCCTTTTTAAATGACGTGGATGTATTTACAGTACTGGATAGTGTGGTGACTGTTGTTATATCTGTGCTTTTACAACACTGGAACATCAGGGCAGTGGCTAGCGGTGGCTCCCCGGGGGCAGCCGGCGGTGACG
>CABFOQ010049307.1:0-12841 GCA_900660455.1 Gephyroberyx darwinii | reverse complement strand
AACTGCAGTTAGCTTTGACGTACAGACACACACACACACTCCATATCTCTCGCTTCACGCCACTTGTCAGCTCCCCAACTCTCGTGGAAAAACCCCAAGCGGAGGAGACAGATCGTAGCCCAGTAATGGCCACTTGAGGTGAATCATTAGCTGTAATAATATCTGCAGTTTAAGCCATCCATCTTGGCTTGTCGCTGATAGATCTGTCGCTCGGGCTGCTGTATCTTCACCATCATCCCATCACCGCAGTCCTCCTCCTCTTTCCACTCTTAATCTCACCTCAATTCACCGCACACCCGCAGTCCTTCCTCCCCCATCGTGAGTCCTTGAATACTGTTAAATACAGCCTTTAAGTGTTGAGTTCTGTTTTGTAGGTCTTAAAATTCCTGTGGTTTCTTAGGGTGCTGTTTTTCTAGCGAGGAATCAGCCCTGTTAGTCTTATGTCTTATTCTAGCTAGCATTTAATAAGGTCTTGAAGTCACCCTGCTTAACAATGCTTCACTCTAGAGCAACTAAAAGGTTTTTTGTGTAGTATTTTTAAACATCAATATATTGTCAAAATGTGATACTTTAGTAGAATTACCATTAACAAATGAGTTCAAGAGTTTTATTTGTCATTTGCGACAAGTACAATTCTTGGAATTCTTACTCCTAATAAAAAAGGAGATATAAAGAATATATACAGAATATGTACATAATGCCAAATCCAGTGTTTAAAGTCTTACAGTGCTACAGGAAAGTACCAGCAGTACTTTAGACTATAGTACCAATACCATCAGTAGTAGTAGTAGTAGTAGTAGTAAGTGACTATAGTAAAGTGGCTGATGCTGTAGATAGTCCTGGGGTGTCCGGTAGGATGAGTGGGGGTGTGTGTGGTGTGTGGTTGGAGTCCTTGATGATGGAGCAGGCTCAGATCACTGATGGCCGGTAGATCAACACCAATAAACTTCTGCGCCGCTTTCACGACCCTCTGGATTGCCTTCCTGTCCTGAGCGGTGGTACTCCCATACCACACTGTGAGTGGTGGTTGAGACGATCCGTTGCCTCTATCTCATGCCAGCGATGTCGTTGCTAGTGTTTCTCAAAATCTTTCCCGTAAACCCTGTTGATTCCTGTTGTGAAAAAGATGTTGATGCTTGTCCCCCCCTCTGCTTTCCTGGAGCTGTACTTTTATTCCTTTGGCTTTACTGAAGAGGACAAACCTGTTGGAAGAGATTTTCCCCATCAGCCTTTCATCCTTCCACCAGCTGCCATTGTCAGGAACTCTGAAAGCTTTAGCTCTGTTTGCGTTGGAAGAACATGTCCCTCTTCCTCTTTGGTGCCATAAAGCAATCTCCCTTTGTGCCATAAAACCATACAGCAGAATTCCTGTGAAATCTGTCCCGTGGCACACAATGTCAAATGCAATGTAGGTTCTGGTAGAGGCTGCAAATCTTCTCGGCAATGGTCTTGTTTGTGTATGGTAATTAATTATTAACTTAATTAATGTGGTAATGATTTATTGAAGTTAAAATTCTGCACATAGCACCTTTTAATAAACCATGTACGCTCTGATGGTACTGGTATTAGCTCAGTTTCACTACGTTGGCTAACTTACCTGCACAGTAAGCGGGAGCAGCTTTTTTTCTTTCAGCGATGTTGGCGCTAGAGAGGCAGGGTCACATTCTCCAGGAATTTCAAACTTAATATGGCACATTGCTGTTCTGCGGGTAAGCCTTGAAATAACTGAAGAGACATTCAAGAGGAGCTGTGTCTTTGTGTGTGTGTCTGTGTGTGTGTGTGTGAGAGAGAGATCATGTGTTGATGTGTTTGTTGCCTAGATGTTGGGAATTTATTGGAAATTGTCAATGTACAATTGACACACTTGGATTTGATACTTGAAGCTGTTATATTGGTCAGCTTCACAGACAAAACAGATGGCGAGCTTGGAACTAGCACTAAACTAGGTTTTACTTGACCCTTGTTGGTGTCAGTGTCTCTCTCTTTCACTCGCTCGCTTTCTCTCTCTCTCTCTCAGACCAGTGTATGATTTGGCTGGGTTGTCTTGCTCACTTTGTTCATTACTCTGAGCTCCTCAGACATACATCCCTGCTGTGTGTAATAGAGGTTAATCAAAAGAAACCAGCCGCTCACAGCAATAGACAGGAAATGTAGATGTCTGGCTGTGATGCTAACTCTCTATACCTCTTTATTTATCTCTACCTGGCTTTCCCTGTCTCTCGCTCTTTCTCCTATGCCTGCCGCTCTCTCTTTCTTTCTCACTCTGTCACTCTTTCTCTACCTCTTTCTCCCTTTAACTATTTCTCGCTCCCTCTCTCCCTCCCTCTTTCCCCTCTCTCCCTTTATGTCTCTCCATTTATCTGTCTTTCTAAATCTGTTCTTCTTCCTTTCTCTCTCTCTCTCTCGCCCTGTCTCTCTACCTTGCTCTCTCTTTAAGTCTCCTTCTCTCTACCCCCTTCACTCTCTCTACCTTTCTCCCTTTCTCTTGCTTCCTACCTTGCTCTCTCTACCACTCCCCCTTTCTCTATTTCTCATACTCTCCCTCTCTCTCTCTTTCTCTCTCACACACACAGTCACTCACACACTTACTTTACTTTGCACTTGGGATTCAACATCTGAAGTTGCCATTCAGGGTCTGTTGTTCAAATACATGGAAATGTACCTACTGCATATGAGGTGACAGTTCAATACCATTTCACACAGTATAAGGTAAATCCCAGCTGAATTGCCTTTGTGCGGAAGCTATATTTCCCCCTATTATCAGTGTGCCCTTTGACCTTTTTATGTGATGGGGGATTCCGGGGACCGGCAGTCGGCTTCTTTTGACCCTCAGAAGACCCACTCCGGGGGTTAGACCCTATATAAGGTGACAGATCTCTTAGAGAAACTGACAGAGGGCCACATTACATTACATTACATTACAGTCATTTAGCAGACGCTTTTATCCAAAGTGGCTTACAATAAGTGCATTCAACATAGGTAGGCAAGAGAACTACTAGTCACCAGAAATCATAAGTGCATTTCCTTCTTAAACAAGCATCTAAGAGCAGAACCAGTGCTAAGGTAAAAGTGCAGTAAGTTAGCTACCTACTTTTTCAATAAACAATTGAGACAAATAAGTAAATTAAATAAACAAGAGCTAAGACAAAATAAGTGAATCAAATAAACAAGAGCTAATAAACAAGACCTCAGACAAATAATTGAAGTCAAATAGGCAAGTGCTAAGAGGAAGGGTCATGGTAGTGTTTCTTGAAGAGGTGGATAAAGATGGGCAGTGACTCTGCTGTCCTGACATCAGTGGGGAGTTCATTCCACCACTGTGGGGCCAGGACAGAGAAGTGCCGTGACCGTGCAGATCGGCCACAGGGACCTCTGAGCGACGGGGGAACCAGTCGCCTTGAGGCAGCAGAGCGGAGTGGTCGGGTGGGGGTGTAAGGCTTGACCATAGCCTAGAGGTAAGAAGGAGCTGTTCCTTTCACTGCCCTAAAGGCTAGCACCAGGGCCTTGAACTGGATGCGAACTGCTACAGGGAGCCAGTGTAGAGAACAGAGAAGGGTAGTTGTATGGGATAACTTGGGGCGGATGAACACCAGACGAGCTGCAGCTTTCTGAACAAGCTCCAGAGGTCTGATGGCAGACGCCGGGGCACCAGCAAGGAGAGAGTTGCAGTAGTCCAGGCGAGAGATGACAAGAGCCTGGATGAGCACCTGCGCTGTCTTGTCGGTGAGGAAGGGGTGAATCCTCCTGATGTTGTAGAGGAGGAATCTGCAGGAGCGTGTCACTGACAAAATTAAATGATTTCTGTAGATTTATATAATGTATTGCTATACTGAACAGTATTTTCCATTGGGCCGAACCTTCTGATTGGTTTTCATATTAAAATCTATGTCACCGTCTTCATCCTTCCTTCACATTCCTTGGCCTCCTAGCTTTCTTTTTTCAGTGCGTAGACTTTCAGAAGACTTCTCCACTACTACTGTAAGACGTTTCAGCTCAGACGGGCGCATTCTATAAACACCTCCTTATGATGAAGGGTATGAAAAAATGTCTCTTCGAGACAATGCCAATATTCCAACTCCCCATATTGATCCTGTTTACAGTTATTTCACGTTATTGCTTGCGATCAAAGACGATCGCAAAATGCTCTTCAGTAAAACTCAACTTCTAAAAAATACACACATTCTGTAAAAATACAGAATGTGTGTTTGAAGCAGAAGTAATTGGGGGAATACAATCCATCCCCACTTCTATGCCTATGTGTGCTGCAACTGTTTTTTTATCTGTCTCCACAGTAGAGCGAAATATACAGAACTTTTTAAAGTTATGAAAAATTGAACAGCTTTTGCAGTTGCTCCTCTTTGCCTGAGAATCTGACCACTGTCGTCATATTGACTCAAACATTTTTCTGACTTCCCAAAAGGTAGGGTGATGGTAAAAAAAGAAGACCTAAGAGTTTGAACTAGAGATGAAGGCTGAAGGATTTAGATGTTGACAGAGAGAGAAATAGAGAGAGATGTATATGCAAGTTTAAGTTTGATCAGCAGCTTTTATTGTCTTAGCATTGCATTTCCTTTTATCCTGGCGCTGTAGTTAGCAGTATGGTCCACTACTCACCTGATTATTGACCCATCACTGGGGTCAGGAATAGACCTTCAGTGGTCGGTGTTTATCCTTTTGAGAGTCGATCATACGTCAAGTTGTGGTTTTCTCTACTGGGTGGGGGAGAAAAAGCTGTGGCAACAAGGCTCAGAGTCCTTGAAATGGACTGGATTTTCCAATCCACTGGCTGTGCTGCAAATCAAAAATTCTATAGGGTCCCATAGAACTGCCAGTCAACCCAAGAAGAAAAGACTCTCTACAAGAACAGACCACTGATGTGCTGGTCTGACCATCCATTCATGATGATGATTTTTATAGCTGCTGCTGTTCAAAGCAGCGGTCTTGCGCACATCTTGCGTCGACGGCAACACAGCATGAAACCTAAAGTAAATTGTTTTTGCCTCCACCTCATGAATCTTTTGATCAGTGAACCCGCTCTAGGCCGAATATATATATTTTCTCAGTATACATCATCCCAAGGACGAGGACAAGTCCTCCAACACATTGCGGCTTTTGTGTTTCAGTTGTATTGTCGTCGCTTCGATAAAAACTCACCAGCAGAGGGGTGAAAAGCTTGTTTACCAACATACAGAAATAATTCAAGTACAACATTTTTTTAGGTGTGCTTCTCCATTATTATATAGCTTTTTATCACTTTAATGGTGAGGCGACTAGAGGTGGCTAAAGAATGTAAATGACTTCTTTCCTGAAATATAGTATATCTACAACCGAGCTGAAAAGTGTTCTGCTAAAGTCAAAATGATGCCGTTTAAATATACTGATTCTTTACAGATCTGCCTTAATTAACAGAACATTTTTTCTTTTCCCCTCTGCTCCCTCCTCCTCCCCCCTCTGTGATATGCCTGTGTGACCCGATCTGCCTCAGCCATCAGCGTTAATTCCTCTACGCGTGTCCTCTCCTCCCACGCCCCTCCTCCAACCCTCAACGTCGCTCCACTCAGCTGTCAAACCATAGTTACGCCCGCCGCCGTTGCAGTTAGCATTTGAACCAGCTTTTAGTCGTTTCTTCTTCTCTGTTTCAATCCACGTTGAGTTGCACCCAGCAGGATGGATTAGGTACATACACGTGACGGCGTACTCTTGAGGGTATGCGGTATTGATTTTCTGGACACTTTCATTTGTTAGGGTCAGCCTAGGAAGGCAGTGGTAGCAGAGTGGCTGCTGGTGATTGATACCTGGGCCTGGATGAATAAATCACCCGGTTCCTATATATCCAGGCTGGAGCTTTGATTTATTTGCAGGACAAGCAATCAACCAGCCCCCCCCCCAAAAAATAACAACAAAAATACATACAACTCCCACTGCAATTCCACCAGCAGTCTACTAATCCAGTAAGTCCACGCAGTCTCATTAAAGTCCTCTGATTCAGACCCATCAGTCTCTATAGTAGCCGTATGGCCATGCATCATGACCAAGTGATAACATTTACCGCACCTTTCAGTTAATTAAGATTCCAGGTTAATTTTCCACAAAATCCAATCAAAATGATTCGGTTCCATTTCCTTCGTCTCACTGCTAGAGGCTGAAACGAGTCAGACAAATACCCACACAGAGGCCCATTACCTTCTGGTGATTCCCATGAAACGAGCTGGTAAACTGTGCCCTGCTCTCCAGCGTCCCCAATCCCTCTTAAATCGCCTATTTCAGCCTGTCAATAAGACATGTAAGTACTGATGACAAGCACAAGAAATGACATATATATAAAAAAAAAAATAATAATAATCTGTTCAATTCTCATCAAACTGCAAATGAGTTTTTGTGGAGTGCTTCACTGACTTTCAGTAGAAATGGGCTTCTTGTGGAATAGATGCGTTTTGCAATGGTTCTTGGGAAAATAGAAAGCTCAAATGAGGGTGGCTCTGCCGTGACAATAGCAGAAATTTTAGGTTGCTCACACCAATCACAGTTATTTTTCTCAACAACAAAAACAGACAATCGTATAAATTTGAGCAAGATCTGAACGATTCTTGCAATATATTACACAAGCTCTGTAGTAGATGTCGGTCTTCCTCGGGAACAAAGACGATTCAAAAATCCGTACGTTGGATGAACCAGCGTCCCGTGGTGAGAAGCAGTTTGAAAAATATAACTACAGCGCACTCGGATCCTGGCTCATCGCCAGAGCAATCATCAGTCACCCTCAAAAACATCCAGAGGACAGAACAAGCTGTATTGCTTGGAGATGAACATGTTTTTAAGAGTATTTTTCCTGGCACTGGCTTGACCCCCGCACCCCCCCTAACCCCAACCACCACCACCCTCTGACTGATGGTTCCTTCAGGTGACGGGGTGGGTTGAATGGATTGGCAATGAACACACTCACAAATAAATTGAAGTGGCAGGAAGAAAGCAGGGTGATGCGCTCCTGTCACTCAGGGACATCTAATGCGTTGTCGCGGCGACCCAGCATCCATATGGAGACGGTGCACCCACCACCCCCCTCCCCCACGGGGGACACTATAACAAACCTTATTAAAAACACATTCTGTTGGGGCGAATATGGAGGATGCCTCTGCCGGCATATGACTGATGCCCTCAGCTGGAGCTACACATGGGAACATTATGCATGAGATTCCAGTACGTTGTGTGTGATGAACCTGTCATCCACTCTAGTCATCGACCGATACCAATACCGATATTTTCAGACTTGGTTGGTAGCCAATATGTCTGCGCTGATATTGAATACAGAATGAATTACGAGTAGGAGAGAATGGGGTAAAATGATTCACTTTTTGTGTTTTGTGCTACTACAAAATAAATGTGTAATTATTTATTTAAAAGTTGCTATGTATACTTAAGGTTGTTGGGCATCAATAGAAATGAAAACCTTATAAAAGTATGACCCATTAAAAAATGTTGGCCTATGTACATTGAGACCTATGGGGGTGAAATGTTACACAACTTAAAACCTTTATTTTTGTCATTTTCGGTCCTTTCTCTCGGATCTGCAATCTGTCCCTCCATTCTGTCTCCTCCGAGAAGATTACATTTTTCCATCATCTAACAACAATTGATACTTCTCATAAATGGTGATATTTTCTCTTATTTTCAAAAGGCCAACAATGCGCAACTGTCAGCACAATGGTTGTGTGGTGTGGATGAGTGGGATGAGTGTGTGTGTGTGTGTGTGTGTCATGAGCTGTTTATGGTACTTCCCCTATTTTCAGCATTTCTCTTTTCTGTCATTCCGTCTGTCTTCTGTTCCCTTGCCACCAATCGCATCAACGTCATCTGCCCAGTAACATCAGAAAATGTCACTTTGTGTTTAACTTGACTATGTTTTACTTTCTCCGTGTGCTCTCCTCCATCAGAGATTCAGGGAGATCAATTACTCTTCCTAAATAGAATCTTGTCGGGGTGGAAAAGCCATTGAAACAGCATTTAGACCATCATGGGACACTAAAACTCTCCTTTAAGACCCAGAATAATGAAGTTATTTTAGGGTTAGCAGCTCCTTGAGGCAGGGTGACCAACCCTACCTATTCAATGGATACATTATTGCCTTTAAATGAAAAAATAATTTACAAAAAACATAATTGAACATTTAAACAAATAAATAAAATGCGCAATGGAAATAAGAATTCATAAAGTTCCTCCTGCAACCTGCATCATATCGGCAGTGGAAGACACTAACTTTCCGATATCAGCAACATCGGTCTAACTGCCACTTCGGTGACACGTTGGGTGTTATTGTATTCTGTTTCTTCCTTATTAGATTACATACATGCCCGCCTGCACACTGATGTTTTCCCCATGGCTCATTACTCATGGCGACCCTGCTTCCACATATGATGTACTGCACAATAGTTACATGACGCCTGCTTGGCCGCGTGCGCTCCATCTGCGCCATTTACTGTAAACATAAGACACGCACCGCAGGCGACACTGATGAAAGCAAATGATGCAGCGAAGGACACGTGAGTCAGCGGGAAATGATAGTATCCGCTGTAGCAACACGCACGAGCATATTTCTTTTTATGGGAATATGCGTGGTGTCACCTAGGGATTTTTTCTGCATTCTCTCATTGTAAATCACTCCAGCTAAATGTCTATACGCACCTAGCAGCTGAGAATGGTACATGGGAGATAACACAGGGCCTATCAGAGAAGCATCGACATGTTTCCAAGACTATCAGTAATATCCAGTTGACTTCTCAGAGGCGCAGGGCTTAACCGTCTGCCAACAATCACCGTCACACTTTTAAATTAACTTCATTCTGAGAGGCAAGACAGGGGGAAAAAAAGCTCAATTCTGAACACAGTGGCAGAGGATTGGAAGGAGCTGCTTAATGGAATGAAAACTAGAGTTATGAGCAAAATGCAGCAGGAAGCTGGCGGTAGTAGTTTTTTTTATATATTTTCCCAGAAAATGCTGTGCTATTGAAGTGGAAATCTGCAACTTCATTGTTTTATTATTTAGTCTCCATCTTTGGTGCTCAGCGCTCTGAAACTCTGAGCTTTGAAACTCCTTTCCACGTGTAACTTGCAATCTTACTAATCCTAGAGCAGGGGTCAGCAACTACATGTAGCCTCGGGCCAATTATTTTTTTTGCAGTTGCACGGTGGGCCAGACCATAATATAATTGTATGTATTCAAGACCGAAATGTAATCCCATTCTGCATTTGCTTTTAATGAATGTAAGTAAATTGTTATTCTTATTAGAAAAATTAACGCCCATCAGAAGCCTAAGCAATTTTATTCTCAAACCGAAACGTTTCTGTTTCTGTATAGGTTTAGCAACAGGCAGGGGCGACATGCAACCAAAAAATCTGACGAGGCACAGAGAGAAATGCAAGCTCACACACTGCATGACCTCAACATTTTTGGCTCTTGCATCATGCTGACTGTCACTGGCCTGATTACTGGAAAAATACATAAAAGATGTAAATACCAATATGAATTTCACATGGATCTCATTTGTGGCTTTGGCTTTCTCCCTTTGCTTTGAAGAATGAAGATATTTTTCTCTGCATTCTTCTCAGCAAATATGAAATTGAATTCAGTGTTGACTACTGACTTAGCGCTTTTCCACCAACACCTTCCCTGGAGACTGGCAGCTTTGGTGCTCCGTGGCTGACTTGCCGGGGCGGGCCCGCTGAAAAGCGTCCGTTTCTGTCTGTGGTGGCCCCGGTTGTAGCGAGTCCACTACACATGCTTTTTAATTTTAAAAGAAAATATTGCAAAAATGAATGATTCGAGTGACGCCCATAACGTTGGCCTCTAGATTGGTGGAAATGTGGGCCGGTTCTTAAGGTTAGCTGGTTTCAGTGCTCAGCACCGGCTTGTGAACGACAGGAATGAACCCAACGGGAAGAAGGGGGAGCTTTTGGAGAATTTTTTTTTTTTTTTTTTACATGTAGATAGATGTAACTACTAAAGACTTCTTTAATACCTCATCCATGTACCATGATTACAGCGCCTGCACCGTAAAGTCACTTCACACCCATTTTTCCCTCGATTATTTATCTGTCTGTTTGCTTTGCATATATTTATTCCTCCCATCAGTGTATATTCGTAAAATGTTTTCTATGTTGATTGCACCGATTACACAAGAAGACTGTTTTTGTCCCAGAAAAGAGGAGTGAGGGCTGCATCAGGTTGTGGATGTGTTCTCCTCAGGGCTGACGCACCAACCTGAGCTCCTGTGACAGACTGTTGTTAAATTTTTTTGGCCATCGCTCATCTCGGCGACCGGGTACCACCACACCCAGGCTAACTGTCAACAGATATTTTCATCCGGACCAACCACTGGTTAGCTAAAGGTTAGTGGTGGAGTTTCTGACATTGTTTGGTGTCGTCTGTTCCCCTGCAGGACCTTGTGGAATTTCATTCGCGATGCTTTGACCTTCTAGGACACATTTGCCCTTTATGTAGATAGACCACGATGATGGTGACATATTCACATTTTTAATGGTGAAGCTGAGTGCTCCAAGACTCCGGGCAGAACTTTTGAATTATATCAGCAGCGGATACACTTTGCTAGGGGAGCATGAGGTGTCTATATATTCATTCTGTTCATATCTATAGCTATATCTATTTCTACTGTATATCTATACCATCTATTTCTAAACCTATATCCATATCCTTAACTATATCTGCACATATGTCTATGATTATATCAATATCTATACCCATGCCTACATTTATATATATATCTATATCTATAATAATAAACTTTTATTTATATAGCACTTTTCTTATACAAAGTAGTACTTCACAATGAAATTTAAATAATAAAAACATACATTTGTACACATATACAATACATATAAGATACTATAAGACACACAACAATAAAACATCATATTAATTGAAGTCATTGCAATGGCTTGATCACCTTTACACCTTTCAATCCACTAGTCACTCAAAAGAGTTTTGCCAGCCGATCTGAGACAACACTTCTGCACCTAACGGGATAAATGAGTCAGACTATTTACTGCTTTGAACGGAATCGATAAAATCGATCCTGAAACTGACTGGAAGACTGTGAAAGGAGGCTAGGATGGGACTAATCTGATTTCTTATTTATAGTTTAGCCCGGCTGCAGCGTTCGGGAGATAACATATCTGTAGACGACATAACATTTTCCGATGGATGCAAGAGTTACAGTAGTCAGCGATGAATTACTTTCTCCAGGTCATTAGAGGAGGGAAATTATCTATTTTTTGAGATATTTCTTAATTGATAGAAGCAAGACTGTTTGGATTTGCTTCTCACAATTATGAGAACAATCAAATGTCTATATCTATTCATGTATATTTGATATCATGAATGTACAGTATATTAAAATGTATACATGTGACTGTGTATACAGAATGTACATACATATAATATACATAAAGCATACAAATATCTCTGCATTCTACAAATAAGGGTGATGTATACTATATGTGATAGTGATATATACATACTTTTTCCTCCTTTCTATGCATCCACCAGTAGCATTTGTTTGCTTCGCCATATTGTGGTAGATTGGGCCACAGAGAAACTGTGAGAAAGGACTACATTCCCCAGCAGTCAACAGCCCGTCAGCCATCTTGCCCCAGCTGAGGGGCGTTACTAATCAGCCAGGTGGGCTGATTGGCAAAGACTAAGAGATTACTGGTGCATTCGATTGTACTCGGAAGTCGATATTTCTGAGTCGGTATTCCCGACTTCCGATCTAAATGTGTTCCGGTGCATCTGCTCGGGAAAACATGGACGCCCGCAGCAAACTCATGTTTGTATGGCAAGTCTCAGAATGTTACAAGCTTCTAATATGGACCTACATCAACTAGTACAGCGCCATTAGTGAATAGAAACGGCGCATATCAGTGAATGTTGAGCACAAATCAACCGAATTTCGTTACAAATGTAAACTACAAAGTTGTTTCAACATGTTTTCATAACAAAAACAACATATGAAGTAAAAATTGATGCAAAGGGAATTGTTTTACTGTTCACGGTGTGCCCCGCTATGTTGCTGTGATGTCAAGTGTGTTTATATTGGCGAACTCGGGCCAGTTGGATCTTGCCCGAGTTTCCAACTCGGAATTCCGAATTGGATGACTGTTCTATTGCACTTTTCCGTGTCGGAGGTCGTTTTATTCCGAGTTCCGAGTACAATCGAATGCACCATACTACAAACCCCAATTCCAATGAAGTTGGGACGTTGTGTAAAACGTAAATAAAAACAGAATACAATGATTTGCAAATCCTTTTCAACCTATATTCAATTGAATACACTACAAAGACAAGATATTTAATGTTCAAACTGATAAACTTTATTGTTTTTTTGCAAATATTCACTCATTTTGAATTTGATGCCTGCAACATGTTCCAAAAAAGCTGGTACAGGGGCAACAAAAGACTGGGAAAGTTGAGGAATGCTCAAAAAACACCTGTTTGGAACATTCCACAGGTGAACAGGTTAATTGGAAACAGGTGAGTGTCATGATTGGGTATAAAAGGAGCATCCCCGAAAGGCTCAGGCGTTCACAAGCAAGGATGGGGCGAGGTTCACCACTTTGTGAACAACTGCGTGAGTAAATAGTCCAACAGTTTAAGAACAACGTTTCTCAACGTACAATTGCGTTTAAGGAGGAATTTAGGGATTTCATCATCTACAGTCCATAATATCATCAAAAGATTCAGAGAATCTGGAGAAATCTCTGCACGTAAGCGGCAAGGCCGAAAACCAACATTGAATGCCCGTGACCTTCGATCCCTCAGGCGGCACTG
>CABFOQ010049303.1:0-19918 GCA_900660455.1 Gephyroberyx darwinii | reverse complement strand
GTTTTCCAGCACATCCCACAGATGCTCGATCGGATTGAGTTCTGGGGAATTTGGAAGCCAAGTCAACACCTTGAACTCTTTGTTATGTTCCTCAAACCATTCCTGAACATTTTTTGCAGTGTGGCAGGGCACATTATCCTGCTGAAAGAGGCCACTGCCATCAGGGAATACCATTGCCCTGAAGGGGTGTGCGACGCACATGCAACCAGCCGTCCACATGATCTAAAAGAAAATGTGATTCATCAGACCAGGCCACCTTCTTCCATTGCTCCGTGGTCCAGTTCTGACCCTCACGTGTCCATTGTAGGCGCTTTCAGCGGTGGACAGAGGTCAGCATGGGCACTCTGACCGGTCTGCGGCTACGCAGCCCCATACGCAGCAAGCTGCGATGCACTGTGTGTTCTGACACCTTTCTGTCATAGCATTAACTTTTTCACTAATTTGTGCTACAGTAGCTCTTCTGCTCTTCTTCAAGAACTGACTGTTCACTTGCTTCCCAATATATCCCACCCCTTGACAAGTTCCATTGTAACAAGATAATCAATGTTATTCACTTCACTTGTCAGTGGTTTTAATGTTGTGGCTGATCGGTGTATATTTTTCATGTTAGTGAGGGAACACATATTTGTTAATGCTACTGAGGTAAACAAACATTTCTCAGAGGCAGACTGCTCTGGAAGCATACATAATCTCATTGATTTAGTCAAACCTCAATGGGTGGAGCCAAAAAGACAGTTTTCAGAGTGCACATTACCTAACAAGCTGCAAGCTCGATTGACAGAAAAGGAACTCAACATGTAAATGGCAATGGCTTGTTTTTCTCATTCTTTCATTCTTTCCATTTCAATTACTTGAACTGAGCTAACAAGCTAACCTAGATAACTTAGTATGACCAGAGAGCACCAGGTTTCCAAATATGAACAAAGAAATGTCTGTATAACTTAAACTCCAATCTGCTAGGAATGGTGTGTGTACTGTGCGTGTCAGGGGCATAGTTAGGCTTTTATTAGGGATCAAGAGTGCCCAAATTCGAGGAGCAATACGTCAACTGTGTGACTAACACCTTAGATCTGACCAAGACTCTGACAGGAAATGTCAAGTATTTACATGGACTTGCAATGGAGACACAAGTGTCACGTGCTTAGTTTGGTGTCAGGCTGCCTTTGCGCATGTCTACTGACCAATCAGGTGAGGGGAGTGCCTGACAGACGTACGCCTACCTTGTGATTAAATCTACTCCACAACTGCTTTATAGTCCTTATCACAAAGGATCCAATAATGCTTGTAGGCCACCGCTAGAAACAATTTGGTTTGCATGTCTGTGATGTCTGTGTGATGTGACTACATTAATCGAATGAGAGTTAGCACCTTCTGGCTAATGATTTCCAGACTTTTCCAAACCCTAAAGCAAGGCCCTTGTGGTAAAAAAAAAAGATGTCCCAAAGGTGTTAGACATGTGAGTGTGTCCACACAGGAAGAAGTTAGGCGGGCGTTGCTGAGACCCGAGTCAAATATTAGAGGGAGGTGTCATGCACGTTACTCATGCGTTCAAGGGTATTTCCCACAATTAGGCAGAAGTCAGGCAGGTGCTGCTGACTGACCAGAATGTTGGCACTTATGACCCCACGTAAGCAACTGGGTGACAGCCCCGGACTTTTAACGTTATGGAAAAGTCACATTTTACATACTCGCACCAGAGTCATTTCTGCATTTCTTGTGTTGTCTGTCAAGCTCTCCATTTCTGCGGATAATCAAACTCAAATGCTGCATTCATGTTACATGAGAAAGATGGAAGATAATAAACTTCTGACATAAAAATACCGTTTACGTCGGCTTTCAGATGGTAAATATGAATTCTCTAAGTTAACTGAATTCTGGACATCAGCAACAAGGAAATTAAAAAGTACAGGGAATAATATATTTATGTTAAATAAAATGAACAAAATGAAAAATCATCACATACAGTAAGCCATTTTTGATCACAGCTCCTCAGATGCAGTTGCAGGACATAAATACTTGCTGGATTTTTCTTTGTGGTTGTGGATTGCTGTCAAACATAAACTATGTACACCGTAAAGCAGGAACCAAACTGTTGTTGATGCTTTGTTTTAATTTCAGTACATTACTGAATAATAGAAACTGAGCAACGTCATAACCTGGATAATTTCTGGTAACAGTTCTGTTACCTGAGACAACTTTGTATTCTCAATAACCTTTAAGGACCTTATCCTTAAGCATTTCATATTTCTACTTTTACCTAGAAAATTACATCAGCCCTTAGGTGATGTAATCTCTGAAATTGTCCTAGGTGAATGTATTTGGCAATTGAAAAAAATAAAATAAATAAATAATCCCATCAACGTCATGTCGCTGTCTCTGGGCTAAGCCCCTGATGTTCTGCAATATTAGTCGCACCCTTGTTTATTTGTGTGTGTGTTGATATATGTGTGTGAGTATGTCACCATGTGTCTGTCCATCCATCCATCCATCCCTTTTTGCTGCCCTCCAGGTTGACAGGTAATGTGTGTGAGAGGTTAAAGTGGAGAGAACAGCAGGGAGATTCCAGTGATGAGGAGCAAACATGACATACATTTATCCACAGGATGTAATCCCCAAGGTGTCATCCGGGTTGTTATTGGTGTTTTCAGTCTTGTTGGTACATTGCACCTGAGGCAATATTCCAGTCTGCACGGATGTATGAAGGACAGCATGAGTGCACTCTGTTCCACATCCTAAGGCTTACGTGTCTTGGTTATGTGAGGGTAATAGTTGGTTATTTGTCCTGCCTCTATGAAGGTGAGCGAATATGTGCAATAATGTTTACACTACCTGAGGTTATGGGGAACAGTATGTCCTTGCCCAAAGGCACGTTTACACTTTTATTGGTTCACTTTGTCTTGTTCAGCAGAACTAACAGTAAATCCAATACTGTATATATCCCTTTTGTATTGACACAAGCTTTTCCAACCTTTTGTATTGTCACAGATGCTCCAAACATAAAAAATGTTTACCCGTTCCATTGGTTTGCTCTGTCAGTATCCTGGAAAAACAGAATTAACTGCCGTGCCTTTTTAATCAGAAAGAAATTTAACAAAACACATGGATTTTGGTCTGTAATTTGCTTGTTAAAAGTTTGATCTCTAAAAGACCACAGAATTTACACACAACACCTAGATTTAAAACTATCATCTGTAAGATGTCCACACATGACTGTAGAAGACAGAAAAGATAATCAAAGAGAGGGAATAAAACAGAAAAAAAGACAAATATGTAATTGTGAGAAAAAGTTTGTGACCCCTTTTGAATTACCTGCACTCCTGTATAAATGGCACCTAGAATACGGTCTGATCTTCATCTCATGAGCCGTTTATGCAGGAGTGCAGGTAATTCAAAAGGGGTCACAACGTTTTCTCGCAACTGTACATCTTCAAATGCTGTCCTTTTCACCACAGGGACTCTTAAATTGAAAGCTTTTTTTTTTTTACATGGCTCTGGAAGTTTCTGGGCCGATTCTGCAGATATGAGGTGCTTATAGACTCCCAGTAAGCCGTTATTTGCGCTCTTACGTACCTGCCGCCTCACCAATATATTCCCTCAACCAACTTTAAATCACACTTGCTCTATTTTTTCCACTTTTCTTCATCGCTGATTCCTCTTCTCTGAATTCTCTCAGACATCTCGGAAAGACAAATCCCACGAACAAGCTGTAGAAGCTGGCCAGCCCACAGTGTTACAGGGTTCTCACACAATGGCGCCAGCTACAGTCTGCGGGCAAAGCTGCAGTAATCTGCTAGTGTGTCCAATTATGTCCAACAATGGGCTAACTTGGCTTGTGTCTGCAGCGTAACCCGGATTGCCCTTCCCCGCTTTGTCCCAGCTTTCAATGATTAGAAAACGGCTTTTTCTTAATAACCATGGTCAAGTTTCAATCTCTGTACTGCTTTATTCAGTTTGTTTCCCCCTTTTACATTATGCCTCCTAAGCTCCCGCCAATATTATGCTGTAATGTTGTGCAAGTAACAATGCGATAGTTTTGAATGACGATGACGGGGTGACAGTGCTCTTCCAAGTCGCATCTGCAGACAAACACAGCTGTATAGAACCATTTATTGTATGATTCAGTGTAGCGCCTGCTGTTCAGATATTATACTGCTTTGTGGAATTTATGGAGTAGACGTGAGAAAAATACTGCTAGGACCACAGCAGAGTAAAAAATACTGCTGTGCCACATGATTGATGGCAAAAGGGACAGAAAACAATAACCTGACACTAGACCTGTGACAGTGCTAGGGCTGCAGTATGGTTCAAATGTTGAATTTTGAAATTGTCATGTAGCCTGGTGATATTTTTCACACATGTGGACAGTGCTCATTGTTAGGTTAAGTTTATTTAAGCAATTAGCCACAAAAGGTCATGTTTTACAGTGATTGTAGAACAGCTAAGAGGCGTTGTTCGGCTCAATGCTCCCTTAGCTCTTCTAAGTTTGCTTTCACACTGCTTGTATTCAGCTATTCTCTACTGGTATGAACACAAATGAAGCTAAATTATGGCAACGAGTCCACCATGCTTAGCGAAAGTTACTGGGACCGCAACCTGATTTGGTTTGCAGAGGGTTTTTCTTTATGAAAAAGCCCTACCGCTAACAGGTTTTTTTAATATATATATATCCCAGAGATGGTGGATACTGCCTTGTTATGTATTTTAAATGAGTGGTTCTGCTGGCAGGCGTAGAGCATTTTCTTTATATAATTGGTGTGAGGCTATGGAGTGACTTGTATGAAATAAGGGGTACTTTGTATTCAGTGCTGTATCAACCAGGGTGCCAGCATATAGGGATGAAAGAATTGGAGTAATGTGGTCAGATTTATTGGTTCTACTTGGTTCTGTTTGCAGCAACGGTTTGCACTTGAAGGTTTTGAATAGATACATTGGCAGCACCAGATTGTAGAAAATTACAGTAAACTATCAACAAAAAAACTGCACCTTATTTATTCCATGACATGTAGGATACTAGAAGTTGATTGGTCAGATTGTTGTTGTTTGCATTCTGAATCCGTCAGTAAGTTGTGATGACTTATACGAACCACTGAATCTCTCTTCAGTGAACAATAACAATGTAAAAGTGCCCAGTGAAAGCCAATACTTCACCCGTATCTTTCTAAATTCATTGAAGAGACACCCTGTCATTAGTGGAAACGTAAGTGGTACTCTATCGCGCTATCTGTCAAACACGTTTCATTGTTAATGAAAAGCAGATGTAACAGTGACCACATAATTCATGTAATGCTGCTGAGTTTGTGTTTGTGGATGTTCAGGCAGCTGCAAAATGTGCGTACTACTGTGCAGCCATTGGTAGTATAAAGCAGTGCCAGGAAGGTTTTAGCTACTACAGGACAGGCGATGGTGTCTTAATCCAAGGCCACCTGACAAATAAGGAAATGTACAATGATCCATGGAAACGACTGTCAACTTAGCCGAATTGTCTGGTAGAAAGTGTATGGGCTTCCAGCGAATAATTCCTAGCCAGCAGCTCGGTAGTGTGCACAGTTTGATTTCCTCATTCCTCGATTTCCAGGAAGCTGCCCTCCTGCTTTATTACTGCAGAGAAATACAAGATGTGAAATTAAATTAAACTATTTGTTGCTACCTGTGAGACCGTTGAAAAGAAGGGATCCCAAAAGAAAAGACAAACTTTTCCAACTTCAGATTCAGATTTCATCACTTTATTGGATTTGTGTTAAATAACACAACTGATGACAAAACAATTCAAGACACCATAAAGGGATAAGCAATGTGACGGAAAATCATTTTGAGAGCACTTACTTTGTTTTTGTGTGACACAAGTGGAAGTGGAAATTTGTAAGTCAAATCTATCTTGTTTATATAGTGACAGTGAGAGGCTGGTGGTGAATTTTCCAGCAGCAAATATTTTCTTCCTTTCCCTCCAGGCCAGGTGCGATTGATGCATGTGTTAAAGCTGTATATATAACAGACAATTGTGAGACAGGAAACATTACCCTAAGGTCAGACCAAGAAAATTGTTTGTTTTGGTGATGATTTGTCCATCACAAAATGCAATCAGGGCTCAAATTTTTTGGCTTTAACAACAACGATGTCCACATTGAACAGATAAAACCAAGAAAGTATACAATTCTATGGCTGTGATATGCCATATTTACTCATGGGAATTTACAAAGGGAATACAATCTTGAAAAAACATTGCATGTTCATATGAAAAGAAAATGATGGTCATAATCTTAGTTGCATCAAGCAAAAATGTTGCAAGCTCAGTTGTTAATCGAAATGATTAATTTAAAATGTTGTTATTACCGTCTAGTCCCAGATGTCTACCGAGGCTATCCTTCATGGGCTGATTGAGTTGGAGTTTAAAAGTTACAGACAGACAGACATATTCAGTCATTTCCCCCAGTCACCATGGTAAAAATTGCAGCTGTGGAATGACCTTTTTCTGGCTAGGGAACATGAGCACTTGACAAGGACTCTCGCTACTCCTGTGGTCTTTCAGTGACACGCTATGCTCCACCAATCTCCAGGAAGAGTTTGATTGGCTCAGAATTTGGATGAGAAAAAACAAAACAAAAAGATTTGATTGTCCCTTTTCGTTCATGGATTTAGATTAGATTAGATTAGATTAGATTCAACTTTATTGTCATTGCACAGAGTACAAGTACTGATCCAATGAAATGCAGTTTGGCATCTAACCAGAAGTGCAAATAGCAGTACATTACATTACATTACAGTCATTTAGCAGACGCTTTTATCCAAAGCGACTTACAATAAGTGCATTCAACATAGGTAGGCAAGAGAACTACTAGTCACCAGAAATCATAAGTGCATCTCCTTCCTAAACAAGCATCTAAGAGCAGAACCAGTGCTGAGGTAAAAGTGCAGTCAGTTATCTACCTAATTTTTAATTAAACAAATGAGACAAATAAGTGAAGCAAATAAACAAGAGCTAAGACAAATAAATGAAGCATATAAGCAAGTGCTAAGACAAGTGAATACAAATGATCAAGTGCTAAGAGGAAGGGTCAGGGTAGTGTTTCTTGAAGAGGTGGTTTTTCAGTCTGCGGCAAAATATGGGCAGCGACTCTGCTGTCCTGACATCAGTGGGGAGTTCATTCCACCACTGTGGGGCCAGGACAGAGAAGAGCTGTGACCGTGTAGATCGGCCCCAGGGGCCTCTGAGTGACGGGCAACCCGTCGCCTCGAGGCAGCAGAGCGAAGTGGACGGGCCTGGAGGTAGGAAGGAGATGTTCCTTTCACTGCCTTATAGGCTAGCACCATGGTGCAGAGTTCAGCAAGATGACAGCTGAGGGGAAGAAGCTGTTCCTGAGCCTGCTGGTCCTGGAACGGAGGGACCTGCAGCGCCTCCCACAGGGGAGGTGGGCAAACAGTCTATGGCTGGGGTGAGAGGAGGAGAGAGTGCGCGCCCTTTGCAGACGCCACTTGTGCTGGACCGAGTCGACGGAGGGGACTGAAGGTACTGGTGATGCGTTGGGCGGTTTTCACCACCCTCTACAGTGCTTTCCCGTCTGAAACAGAGCAGTCGCCGTACCAGACTGTGATGTAGTTGGTGAGGATGCTCTCGATGGTGCAGCGGTAGAAGCTCACCTCCCACGTGGAAGTAACCCACAATCAACTATCACCTTATTTTAGCATGATCTCTCAAACGTGCATCTAAAAATGTCTCGGAGGAGAGAGAAAAGGAAACTACTGTACTGGAGCTTGATCTATACTTGAAGCCCCCAAATGCAAATATTCCAAATATTACAACCAAGTACTTAACTATGATTGACATGAGCTATTTGAAAATGTGTCTGTTCTGAAATGTGTCTGCTTACTTATTATAATTTCTGTTTATTGTCAAGCTTCCTCAGTTCAGCACAATAATGACGTTAAGCCAATTGTTGAATAAAAATGTTTAACTAAAGATTCAGAGTCAAGTCAAGTCATGATTTACTTAAGTATATTTAATAACAAAAAGCTGAGCTCAGGAAAGAGGTACACACACAAGTTAGGGTATGCAGATCTCTGCCAGAGAAACGTCTGTACAGAGATTATAAAGAAAGGAGGACAAGGGGGCTAGTTTCTAAACATCTACAAGGTCATACTAATCATTAGTCTGAACAATCTGTTCTGTGTGAGAGTGCTTCTGATCAGGAGCTTTGTCTCTTCACAAGACAGGCCTTCCATTATTATCTAAACACAATACATACAGTCATGTAGGAACATAAAGATAATGAAGCGTGCATCCAGCATCTGAGTCACACGAGGCACTTAAACCGTTCATCATGTCACACTAACAAGAATCATAAAGGGTACATAGAAATACAAGATAGAATAGAATTACGAGATACAATAAATTCTTTCACACCAATCAATACACTATTAGTGTTTAAAGTGCTCTGTACTTGATGTAAAATTACGTTTACATCACTTCAGCGATTATGCATCCTGTCTTCCCAAAATGCAATGATGCCGTTTGCGGCTATGTTTTGACAGTAAACTACGCAGCCTGTGATTTGTTTGGGGGACAGGATGCAATTTTAGAGGTTTGCAAATATTCAGATGATACAAAATAATGTGTCGAGGTGGTTAGGTTATGAACAAAACAGATATTTTGCTGTAGGAATAGTAGGAATGATAAGTTGACATGAGTTAACGTAAAAACGAGGAGGATATTGTGGGTGATTGTTGTGATGCCAATGTGTCTATGATGTCTAGCTCTCTAAACATACATACTGACCCTATTCTCTGAACACCATGCCCAGATAATGGTAGTAACTCAGTTTCCAGGTTGCTAAGGTCTCTCCAGGAGTGATAAAATCCATACATTTCCATTCTGTAAAAGCCTTATGTCAATTATGGGATGTTAGTTATTGTATCCAAAGGGTTATTTGCCTCAGATTTTACCAGTACACAAAGCCACAGACTATACAATACCGCCTCATCAGGCATTAGTAATGGGTAGCCATTGTCCAAATCCCCCTTCATGTTCATGTCTATCTCAGATTAGTAGTTATACAGTAGAATCAGGTTAATATTTTGTTAACACAAAACTCTACAACAGCCATCAAATTACTGGACTGTTCCTTGGAAGTTTTGCACTAAAAAGAGTGAAACCAGAATTTTTCAACCAACAGATATTTGTCTTGGCGAGAGAGGAAAAATAGCCGCATTCGCTCCACAAGCATGAAGGAAAAAGTGAAACTTGTACAATGCTACGTCGGTATAAAAAAGACCTCTTCAAAATGAACCGAAATTGGAGAATGTGTTTTTCTTTTCTTCAAAAAGAGACAGAAAACTAAAGTTTTCAAAGAGAAGAGCCTTTTCAATCATGCTGTTGGGGAACAGGCAATGTGAGGGAGGCGATGGGATAATGAGAGAAATCTATATAAAGCAATATCACACTGCTGTACTATTCATAGTCTTATTCTCTTATTCTGTGCAGTTATTAATATTTTATAGAGCTGTATTAACCAAATATTCAACATGGGGTCACTGTATTAATCAAGTATATTCAATTGTTCAATTGTTCAATCAGCTCTGAGTGCACGTCTATCTTCTTGGGTTCATACTTCATTTTGCCATGTTAAGTCACATTTATATGACAAAACAGTCCACCATTGGTTATTTGTGAACACCTCTGTGTGATTTTCCAAACAAATGTGAGCTCGAACATTGACAGAGAATACACCATCTGGCAAGCCATCACATCCTCATTAGTCAGCTTGAATACAGCAAGTGCTGGAGACTAGCACTTACATGGTTCAATAATTCATCACTTACTTGACCAGTCTGCCAAAAATACACCCGAAGCTCCTGGACTCCATTGGTTTCATATTCTCAGGCAGAAAATGACAAGAGCACTTCATCCGGTTGACTCTCTACCCTTCTTTCTCTGTTGTGATGGTATGATTGTTACAGTGCTGGAGGATCAGAGCGAGTCTGTTATTATGATGCATGTTTCCAATAGCTGCACCTGCTCGGTCCTGCGGCTTTTACCTGCTACTCAGTATGACTGTCACACTCCAAGTCTGTTTGAGCCGCGGCCCCCGGTGACTGCAGTGTTGAAAGAATACTGCAAGCCTCAAATCAAATTCCTGTAATTTATTAGATGGTTTTTTTGGTGTTTTTTTTTTTCATTCTATGCTATTCTATACACGCCTTGCAAATATTTCAGCATTACCACAGGATTTGCAGGGGAAAATGTGCACATGTATGGCGGGAAACGATGGAATGGTGAAATTCCAAGACAGGATTTGCACTCAGAAATGAAGGATGAACATTTGGCTGGAATTCGTTTAGATGGGATTCAATGGGGATTTGTTTTTCATTAGTGTCTGTGTTGTCGACTTTCCAGCCTCCTCCTCTCTAGGTAATCATTTGTGGCATTGTGTGTGTGTGTGTGTGTGTGTGTGTTTGAATCAGGGGGAAAAGAAAGTTTCTAAAGTGAGAACGCATCAGTAGTAGGCATGTGTGGTGATCTCCATGGATGATCAACCATTGAAACTGTCCAATGAGCTTTACTGTCACTGAGTGGGAGGTAGTACGGGGCTTATATATACTTATCTTTTTTTAAGTGTCCAAGTGCTTTTCAAACATCACACAGGTGTTTCACTTGTTTCTGCATCTATATGGGCCGTCAACACAGACACTGAGGATTTGAAGAGACGCCATTTAAAAGATAGGCTTGGGATTCTTGGGGCTGGCTTATATTCCACTAACTGTATTCTGACCTTGTTGCTGCTTTAAAATTCACTTTCTCATTGGGCTTTAATCTCGTTGAATGGACTGGTTTTGAATAAGAGTGCCAACCGACTGCCAGTGTGTTGCCGGCTACGTGTGGTGAGCTCACACTATTAGCCAGCACACATCTCCCCATGCTACTATCTCCCTTGTTAAAGTAAAGGACTAACCGTTTTCAATTATTCAGTACACCTGACAATATTCACTGTTGGCTGTTAGCTCTAACCCATGTAGTGTGTGCATTTTAACCGCTGACAGGTGAACTGGCTAAACCACTGCAATGTTAATTGCGTGCAAATTAATAATAACAATAACATTAGGCTTCTCGGCAGGGAGTGGACGCACCCTCAATGACGTCTTGGCTCTCCCAAGGTCAAAACATTAAACAACAGCAAACAAAAGCCTGAGTAGAACTGAGTAGAATCTTTTTTCCCTCTGAAGGGTTTGTGTGCTAGTATATGTCTACAGTCCTCAGGCAGTAGGAGAAGAACAGATTTCTACTCTTATTACATGTTACTGTATGTGCACATGGCCATGCCTCATTATTTTGTTTTTCTTTTATATCTGTAGCCACAAGCGCAAAGTATGTTCAAAGTAACGCAGATCATGAATCTCTCGCGTTTCTCATGTCATGGGTCAAATCGTCATCTGGGTTTTATTATTAAATGGCCCCACAGCTAAAAATACATTTACAACTAGATCAGCGTTCGTTGATTGAACTCTACCCCCCAGTGACCTAACCAGCAGGGATTAACAGAGACGATAGAAATGTTCCCTTCCTTTGCCCATTAGGGAGAGCGTCATTCTGAATCTTGCATCATAGCAGTCAACTTGTTTGTGTCCTGTATTTTCAGGCAGTTGCTGTGAGCTGACCTGGTTTAGCTCTCCCTCAGAGAGGGAATGTCAACTCCGAGATGCTTGGGGATACAAAAGCTAGGCTTGCTAGGTCTCCTCGATGAATTTGTGATGACTCTGCATGTTCTGTGTAAAAGGTTATGCATATGTAATGGTGGGCCTCATCATTGACGTAGACAGGGTTTGAATGGCTCCGACTTAAACATCATAGACGTCAATAAAAAAAACACAACATATTCGTACATATTCATGGTGTGCAATCCAACAATCCAAGGCATGCATTGTTGCTTATATGTACAAGATGTATATAGTTGTTAAATACAGATTGTTACGATCCTCAGTTGTGATTGGCTGACTGACGTCTGAAGCCATTGTAAGATAGTTGCTTGATGAAAGGACACCTGAGACAAATAACAGTTAATTTTGATATTGCACTTAGTGAAACTAGCACTCATATTTGTGTGAGATGTGTTGCTCAGCAGCCGCTTTGTTTAGCTACTGTTCCAGCAGTACAGGGGGTGGACAAAATCATGGAAAGGGACTTGACTTTAAAGTGAGTTACTCACAATGACAAAGGCAGCTACACAGGCATCTAAAATTAAGTTGAATGCCATTTACCAGTATGTGTCAGCGTTTAAAGAGGTCTGACAATCACCACTGTTATATCTGAGTTTTCAAAGCAGCATGAGACAGCTACAGTTGCGAGGCAAAGTTTGTGAACCCTTTTGAATTACCTGTATTCCTGCACGAATGGCTCCTAAAATATGTTCTGATCATCATCATCCAGGCCGTACCAATAGATGAACACAATGTGAGTTAACAAATAAAAATGTATGTTTACATATTTTTATTGAACATATTGTTCAAACATTACCAGCCTAAGCTGGAAAAAGTATGTATTTTTGGCCATTTAAAACTAATTTCCTGCATTCAGGGTAGGCCTACCTCTAGCAGAAACAATGAACTATAACTTATTCATTTTGATTGATGCAACACCTTAATGCGTAGATTACGGTGTTGCATCAATCAAAATGAATAAGTTATAATTTAAATAAAGTAAGGTTTAAGACAATGTGCAGTTTTATCCTAATCACTGACAACCAATCAAAGAAAATGCTGTGCAAAGTGTCAGTTTTGCTCTATTGAGACATTCTTTACCAAAACAGTTCAATTTACAACCATGAACACGCAATATTTAAGGGTCTACACTTAGAGATCTTAAAGTCTGCATTCCTTCAATCTATATTTTCTTTCAACTCCATATGCTCCATATGCTCTTCCCAATCTGCTGGTCTTTACTGTTTTACATCCATGTTTCTTTTATTCATCTGCTTTCCTTCTAGTCTTCAGTTCCCCTGCTTGTCAATTCCTCCTTCCTCCCAGTCAGTTACTTCCCTGTATTCTTCTATTCCTCCTTGATACCTCTTCCTTGCATAGTCTAATTTCTCTTCTCCACCTTTCGTGTTTCATTATACATTTGCCTTCCCTTTCCTCTATCTATCTTTCATTTCTCCTTCCTTCTCTATGTTATTTCCTTCCTTCATCCATTGACTGTTTCACTGATGCTACATTATTCCTTCCTTCTCTTCTATCCTTTGCCAGTTCTCCTCCTCCAGCTCTCCTTCCTTCCCTACATGTTCTTACTTTATTTAAACCATCCATTCTTTCACACTATATACATTTTTCCTTCCTTATGTTCTTCTTTCCTCTTCTTCTTCATCTATTCTGTTTCCTTCTCTGCGTGTTCTTCATTCTCTTATTCTTTCTCCTTCATTGTTTCATCTTTTCATTCACATTTTTGTTCCTTCCCTTTCCTACTGTAATATCCTTCCTTCCTTCCTTCTGCATCTTCATTCCTTCTCTCCTTCTCCAATCCTTCCTTCTCTGCATGTTCTTTACTTTTTCCTTCATCTACTGTTTCACTTATATACATTTTTCCTTCTTTCCCTCCATTTCCCTCCCTCCCATCATTATTTTCCTCCTTGATATATCCATCTGTTCCCTTTTCCTTCTTTCATCTATACATTGTTATACATTGATTTTACTTTCTTTGATTCCTTCCCTCCCTGAACTCCTAATTAAAAGATCCAAGTACAGTTGCCTCCGGTTTCTTCTTGTGAAAATGACGACACCGCTTCATAGTGCTTCGAAGCCAGGTTCACTCAGCCTTCTGAGTGAACTGAAACTCCTTCCTTCAGCAGAGGAACAAGGCACGACCAAAGTCTCACACATGCTTCTACCTGGTCCAATAGACCCCTAACTTCAGGTAGCTGGTCCCTGAGGATACCTGCAGTTTCAGTGGTGGCGCTGTATTCATACTGCAGGTAACTCTATGGCACAAACACTTTCCTCATGAGGTTCCCATGTTCCAAATTGATAATGCCTCCATAAACACTGCTGAACAAATGAATGAACGCCAGAATGAAGTTAAACTTCACCTCCTTCATCCCTCCGGAGCCCTTCTTTCTTGAAGTATCCCACAACACAGTTCAGGACTTGCTTGACAGCCTTCCAAGGAGGATTCAAGCTGTTCTCAAGGCAAATGGGTGGCCCTACTCCTTACTGGGTACTTCATATGCATATATTGTTAGGTGTTTCTGTTATTTTGTCCAGCTAACTATTTTGCTAGTTGGAAAAAAAGTGTAATTAATATTATTTGATTATTACTGATAGAAAATAAAAGACTAATTGAATATTGAGGTTCCTCTAAAATCACTGTGAACTGTAAACTGCTAACAATGTTGTTTTTTTCCATATTAGCATGTTCATATTTTTGCAGGACTGCAGTCGAGTAAAACAAAATGATGAATTCCAAAAAAAAACCCTGAAGCTATTCTTTCAAGACTGCTAATAACTGTTATTTGATGTATGACAAGGCAATTATAAAGTATGGCTCTTTTTGCTTGTCAGTGATCATCATTTGTGGTGGTGATAGGTGAGGTGAGGTGAGGTGGTAATAAGAGGGAGCCAGAATGCCATTAGGACAGACAGAGCACAGACTAGATACATCTGAAATGTCTGGTACCCTCTCTTTTCCCCTATTTCTCTCTGTCTGTCTTTCTCTGCTTCTATTTTCTGTCTCCTGCTGATAATTGTCATCAGGTTAGAAAGCCATCACAGTGCCAAATCCCAATAACACTGGTCCATTGCCTGTTTGATAGACCGGGCTTTCCCTCTTTTACATTTGAATTCTGACACAGCTTTAGCAGGCAAAGGTCGTTCTTGCAAGAATCATTCTCATGATTGCTTTGCTCAGAAGCTCAGCCCATAATAATAGACACCAATAGCACCATGCACACAAGTGCAATACAGAGCGTTTTGAGATACAGAGAAATGTTTTCCCTTTGTGTGCTTTTCAAAGCTTTAGTTTTGTTAGGTTTACCAGTAAAACACAGGCAGAGGCACACACACACACACACACACACACACACACACACACACACACACACACACACACACAGACTGCAGTAATACACAACTTTACTCAAGCTCCACCATCCTAACGGCTTAGCATCAGCTCCACGTTAGCTTACCTCGTCTGAATGCACATTCAGTGTTATCAGAGACTGCTATCGGCTCTTGTGCTTCTTCTGGCTCTTCAAAACAAATGGAGCGATGCCAGGGAGGGGGAGGAGGGACAAGTGGTAACAGGGTTTATGGTTAATGTGGTGTTAATTTTGAGAAACACAAAACACTACACACAGCACCCTCAAGAATGGATCTTATTTGGATATTTATATGATGATACATAATAATGCCAAATGATGGATTTTCATTCTATTTACATTTTTCCAGCCGTGCGGGAAATTTTCCAAATAAATCAATGTAAAGGAAACACTGCACACACACACACACACACACACACACATACTGTCAGTCTGTCATTATGTGTGTGTGTTTGCATTTGCATTTAGCGGTGCAGCATTGGTTCCTCATTACCGCTTCTTGTCTGAAATGTGGGACCCAGGTGAGAGGTAGTGCCGGCCTCCTCACAGCTCCAGGTCACCCCAGTCATTAAGACAAATCTACAGTCCCTCATGTACCTCCCTCTCGACACCACAAAACTCCAAAACTCTGCCAATTAACATGTCAGAACACAGCATGGTAGTGACTAAATGAAACTGGAAACTGGGTCAGAAAGTTTTAAAGATATGTTCCATTCCAGAGCAAAAAATAATGAGGAATGTTTTGGCAGTGTGCTGTACTTTAATGAAGAATATGTGGATTGTACAGTCTGAAGCCCTGTTATTGTGTAACCTGTGTAATGTTTTCAAAGGCTAACCTTGAGTCTAGGCGTGTTGAAAAGTTGATAACGAATCCCATGTGTTTCTCACAAGCACTGCATGAAACCTAAAGGTCATGCATGAATATTTCATGCAAAATCAAGCATACATGGAAAAGATTAATTCTTGCAAAGTTCATCATTTATTTTGGTGATGATAATGAAATCTCTCTCTCTCTATATATATATATAACGGAATAACACATATAAAAATAATATAAATCATCCATAACATAGCAACCACAACACACTAAATTTTTTGCTCCTTGTTAAGAAGAATAACACTTTCCTTAATGTTGTTCTGTTGCAAAATGCACAGTATCTATACGAACTTAAGGTCAGCGTTTTGAACCAGTGCAGATTCATTTTTCATTTTCATCTCACTTATTTTGGTCGATTTACAATTAGAAACTAGAGAATGATTCCATTTCCCTGTTTTCCCTCTTTGAGTTTGGTTTGAAGCCTCCTTATGGAGCATCTGTGACCCAGACGTTGTATGTTGAAACATCAAATAGATCCTAACCTGTGCGTGACACATCATAGAAGGGGGAGTCTGATCAAAGACCAGTTCACTTCTTGAAGTGAGATGCTCTTGTGACCTTGTCCATCATCTTTGAACAGGAACAAACCATATTCTCAGAAGGTCTGAATGCATTCCATCTCCTGTTGTTGTCGGTCGTCTGTTTATGAGAGTTGAGGGCTTTCAGCTGAGTGGGTGGACGGAGCATGTTTGACTGTGTTAGTACTAGAGTTTTATTGTTTTGAAAGCTTTGAGTGGATGGTCTCAGTTCACCGCACAGGGCAGCATTTTACTAAATGAGAGAATAAATAAAAAGGTCATTGACTTCATTACTTAAACTCAGGTGCTTTGAAGTTAGGTTATTTACTTCATGTTGTGCTGCTGCACAGGCAGGTGCATGTACAGTATGGCAAAGGCAGTGGGTTGCCGGAAACAATTTGGTTTTGTGAATATCAAAGGGGAATACCACTCAGTTTGAGAATCAGTTTTATGACCAAATAAGCTTTATTTTATAGCTGTGCTGTGTAGGTATTGTCACAGTCACTTTAACCATCTTTTCCAGTCCATTTTTAATGGAGCAGTACTTTGAAGTGACATCAGAGATGTCAGTAGTCAATCTTCTCAGTCTTCTCTCAACAAAGGGGAAACATATTTGAAAAATAAAATTAATCTTTAATTTGGCGTATATGATTAGGTGGATAGCATTATCCATTCCAGGCGATTGCCCAGTTTGATAGCAGACACATTTTCACTAACACTGATGGCTGCATTTCAGAAAATGATTAAGTGATTTTTTATTTTCTTGAAAGGACCAAAATTGAATTCTACCAACAACACTTTATTTGGTAGATACTATGAATTTAGATAATGCAAGTTCTTGTGAGCTTAAAAGTAGCCTGTCTTGTTACAGACACAAACTAAGTCCAGCCTTTTTCTTTTGTTTTAATTGAGTACGGCTTGGAGATTGGTATAAAGCAAGGTGAAATTACTCTTTAATGACAGCACTAGTAACCATTCATCTTAATTTGTCCGCTACCGGTCGCACACTCTCCCAGAACAGCTTATGCATATGCCCTTTGCTTAACATTGATTACTATTTGAAGTGAAATCATTAATAATTCATATTTCTCATGGAAATGGTGTGTTTTTCATTACAGCTATAAGCTGATTTCAGTTTAAGTTGCATAAAGTATTGATGTTCCTCTCCACAGGATGTGGACACAATTGTTCATGCTTTGATAGTTGCTCAGTGGTCTGTTAAATGCGACCTTCTTCTCTGTATTATGGGGGAGTTAACAAATTGATTTACTCCCGATTAAGCCCACTGGGGAGAGGATTGACAACAGATTGAAGGCTTTAATAATTAAAACAGATTGAAGGGAATGAGATGGAGAGAACAGTTTAGCTTTTGCTTTTTTCAGAACCAGATGCTCTCTCAGATTGTCGTCATGAACATCACATGTACAAAGGATTTGACTAATTGCTTAAGACTGTAGACTATAGATACACACTATTTATATGTTCAGTGACTATATCAGTATGAACATGCAGGATTACTGTAGCTTTATAGATATGGTTGGAGTGACAGCCCCGTGTGCTACCGGGGACAGAGTATAATAAACGGTCAATATGTTTATTCATTATTGCACAGCACACATCATTTACTAGGCTGTATGTTTACAGCAGGCTGTGTAAAAGAAAGAGAAGTCACATCAGACTTGTGATCACAAGTGATTAATAACATTCAATACTCAATACTGCAGTGGTGTCAGTCTCTATGCCATTATGTTGGTATGCTGCATAATGCTGGGATCACACTTGCCGTAATGATCTGTAATGCATATGTGTTGCTGCAAACTGTGCAGAGTACTTGCACTCAGGATCTCATGGCTAAAATGTATTGAGATGAAACTGTTTACACGTGGTTATTGACTGTATGACAACATGAATTTGTGTTACAAATTTGATTCACTAAAGAAATGTTTTCATCATGAAAACCTGAAAGAGAGCTTGCAAAAAATGTGGCAAAACAACATTCATTTTAGTTTATGCATAGTGAAAGCATATGTAGAATAAATGCATGCATCCTCTGCATCACAATGCAGTGCATCTACAATGGATCTACATCCAACACATTAAGCGTGGTTCTGGTTGGGCTTGGTGATTGGCCAAGGAAGTGTCTAATGAACAGAGATTCCTAGGAGGGCCAGCTGAGCGAGAGCCGGCTGAGACAGCCCCTAGGAAGATGTTGAGTTGGCAGGTGGTGCTTGTTTTCCAGGACCAGGATAGTTTTCTTGAGTACAGTTTTTGGAACAAGTGGTTGCTTGTCCAAACAAATTATCAAAATCAATCAGATCACCATCCAACAAAAATCTCATTTGGAACATTGGCACAATCAATCCAGAAGACAAAATAAATTAGAATGTCATTTGGCTCTAAAATGAGAATACACATTGGCAGGGTATCTGTCCATTATCAAAGATACCAAGCAGAGCGGGACCCTTACCACTTACCACTCACAGTCTAGCAGACACAGAGAAATATATGGTTAACAAAAGATGAAACAACATTATGACAGGTCAGAATGAAGTGCACTTGAAAATAAAACATTAGTGGCTGGTGGGGTGAAAGTGGTGAAAAAATTTAGCCATCGTTGGTGAATCCTGCTTTCTCTGGACAGAGTGCTCAGTCAATGCTGTTTGCAGTTTTGTATTTTTCTCTTATGGTTGAATTTAACACTTCCAGTAAGTGGGAATGATTTCCTGCAAATGGCCACTCTTCTGTGTTGCAGCCCCACTTCGGGATTTATTTTTATAGATCGAGTAGTAAAGAAGACTGACGCACACCGCGAATATGACATGTTTTGGCTTATGCTTTCATCAGGGTACAAAAGACATTGTCAAACCACAGGACTGTAAGTTGTTCAACAATGAGGACAGCATGTCAAGAGCAGACAGCCAATCCACCGGGAGGTATTCACCATCAAATCAATCAATATCATTCAATCAATAACAAATACTTTGCATGGATGAAATAAAATTCTTGTTTTGTTAGAAAATCTTATAGGGGAAACATGTCGGATATTATTCAAACATTTCAGTAACTTCATTTCAATCAACATACATCTCCTTAGCAGTAATTTAGAGAGGAAAATCACCAGGGGTGATTCCCCAATGAGATAAATAGTACAATGAAACCACTTATATATACAGTTTGAGAACCCTTTTGAATTAACTGCATTCCCGTATAAATGGCTTCTAAAATATGGAACCTCCTTTAGCAGCAATAACCTCAACCAAACTGTAGCGACTCGCTACAATACCGGGGTCCGTGACAGACAGAGACACAGGAGAGCAGAGTCAACAGGCCAGCACGGCCGCTTTATTTGCACCACAATAATCAACATAAAGCCGACCCGGGTTAGATGGCAGTTGTTCTTCGGCGCCGTCTCCAGCCACTGACGCCCCTCCCTCAGTCCCGATGGGCCA
>CABFOQ010049301.1:0-17644 GCA_900660455.1 Gephyroberyx darwinii | reverse complement strand
GAAAGGGAAAGGATAGACACGCACTAGCAGCACAATCGCGTTAGCCTAGTCTCCGAGGGATAAAGTTGGGCTTAACTGCAGCATTACCCACACTCCTGCATTACAAAATGTTCCTTCGCCAGCGTTTAGCATGCAAATTGGCTCCCAGATTATGCCTTTTGTATTCATTTTACCAACTGTCAGGCTGCGACGCCGGCGGAATGATAATCAGGCAGATATTGCCCCCTAGCGGTCTGCCAATGTTGTGTTACTGCAGATCAATGAGTGTGTGTGCGGCTACGTGTATGTGTAGAGAGAGAGAGAGAGGTAAGGAGTGAGGGGGTGAACAACTTAAAGAGACTTACATGTAAGGAGTTTATAAGAGCTGCTACGATGAAGGGAAGGTGGGAAAAGGAATGAGATGAAAACAGCCAAAGAGATGATGAAAGGCGAGGCGATGGGGAAACAGACCCACCGATCTCACGCACTACACACACACACAAAACGTTGTTCGGACCACTAGGGATGGTTACTGAATGCGCTCTCTAGTACGATCTCATTTTAGGATACAATGTCATGCAAAGATACACCGGAGCTGCTGTGAATTCATATTCAGATCCATATGAATGTCATTGCCTTGCGGAAGGAAAGTGTCTTCTTTTCATCTTTTTTAGGATTTTTTCCATTTAGTCATCTTGGCTAGCTATCCCTCACGTCTCTCCAGCTAGCTCCTCTGTATCTCTGTAGCTCCTGTATCTCTGAAATCATTATCTCCACAAGATAACGACCCCCCCACCCCGATTAGAATAATTCCCCTTATCTGATGCATAATGCTCCCTCTAATTCTATTTTAGTTAATCCCCCAACATGCATTTTACATGCATGGAGGGCCCTTCTGCAGACCACATGCAGTGATCACAAACCCAGCCTAGAGATTGCGCGCCACATCCGTAAATCTCAAACTCAGTGCCTGGAAGAGGCGGGAGATAAAGGAAAGAGCAGGTATCATTGGACGTAAATAATAAAAGAAAAGGAATAGTTCATTTGGTGACGGACAGGTGGGGGTGCTTGTTAATTATGGATGGTACCGGCTGATTAGCATTCAGGAGGCTGTTAGTTTGGCGTCATAGGGTTTGGTGATCTAAAGGAGTAACGGTGAGGAAGTGTCACTGAGTTATTAATGGGTGGCCATACCGTATGCCCTCTCTGTGGGTATGTGGATAATTGCAAGCTGCAAAAGGATAGAGACATTAGATCAAATTTGACTTGCGGTGTGTGTGCGGCCTCGTGTTTTCAGCTCATCCATCTCCAAATCTTTATTCTCCTCGACCAAAAGCAACGATTTGCCAGCAAGCCACACCTCCCCGGCTGCTTTGAAAAAAAAGAGATTCCTTTGTAATGAGTCCACCTGACACCTTCCTATGGAGCTTAATTGTTCTGTATGGCCGTTTTTCCCCTTTCTCCCTCTCCACCAGGACAAGTCAACCCCGGAGGACCAGCACTCCTGGGACAGCTTCAAGACCATGACCCCCGAGCTGTCCATCGTGCCTGGGGAGCAGAAGGATCGGATGGAGCTGCACAACAAGACCTGGGACTCCTCCTCCGCCAACACACCTGATTCATCCGAGGGAGACTTCCAGACTGAAGTGTGAAGACACATAAGCCTACGCACACACACACACACATAGATAGGAACGTGCTCGTTGCCAGATGCGCACAGAGATGCAGAACTTCTGAAAAGCTACACACAAGTTCATAAGTGCAAACACACACACACACACACACACACACATCTTACACACACTGCTCCCCTTCTCCTGCGATGTGCTCTATCGGATCCTATACTGTATTTGTTTACTGCTGCAGTGGACAGACAAGGAAAGAAGACTGTTCTATTCTATATTTTCACAAAGACTATTGAAATGAAAGAACAGGGGCTTGAAATGTCTGTGAGTGGGGGAAATTTTTAAAAGAACTAAAACTATGAAAAACTGTTTCTGAGAAAAATGTAAAAAAAAAAAAAAAAAAGATCTTTCACCTGTTTGATGATTTGGAGAAAAAAAAAGAAAAGAATATTTCTGCACCGTTCAGTTCTTTTTATAGCAAGGGGAAAAAAATCTCACTGAAGTTTCTCACACTGTTAGACCCCCAAGGCACCCTTCCTTCATTTCTTTCCTTCTCCCTTCTAATGGATGACGAGTCTTTCTTTCCTTTTCCCTTCCTTTTCTTCATTTGGATGGATGGGGGGTAGATAAAGAGCTGTTTTTTGATCTGTGCCATCCCCTGCTTTTTCCAGTTCAGGTTCAACAAACCCATTCATCCACTCCTCTCCCATCCTCTGTGTCAACATTGTATTCCCTTTTTTTTTGTATTTTCTGGTTTAGTCACAAAAATGTCCTCCCCTATGGTTTGAAACTTTTGATGAAAAAATAATATGATTGAAACAAATAACTATCAACTGAGTTGTGTTCTATGGTCTTACTGTTCAAGAAGAATCAATTTATTTTGGGGGGATGGTTTGGGTTTGGTTTGTGCTGCCTTTTTTTTTCATTCCCCTGTGAAAATTTACCCATGTGGAATTTCAAACAAAGATTCATAACACATGCAGCACATAGATGTGAGCTTGCTTTCCGAGGTAATGTGTGCCGCCGCATGTTATCCGCTCATCTGGGGAAAAAAAGGAACGCGATCGTCGCGCAGATTCTCGCATCTCCTTTTTTTTTTTTTTCTCCTGCTTGGAGATGAAAGCCTTTAAAGATCGCAACATCTGAATCCATTTCAGACACAGCAAATCACAGCAGAAAAGAGAATAGCTCAGTTTCTCTATTATTTCCACCCAAATGGAATCTGTGCGAGCTCTGTTCCTCGGTGTCTCTCCGTCTCTCCTCGTATCGATCAATATGCCAGCCAACTCACCCTTTTCCAGTTACTGAGGAAATAATGTTAGCTCCAGATGAACTAAGGAGATTTCGCAGCCAATATTGTCTGCGTTGTGAATAGGGGAAAATGACAGTAGACACAACACCATGAAAGATTTCATATCCATCCCATAAACACACAGACCAAACACGTCTTCTTGATGTTTTTGTCTACCACCATGCCCTCCTTCTTGTCTCTCGCTCACTGTGCCAACTCGCTACCAGGGAACATGAAATGTTAAGACAACAGTGTAGCCCAATGTAGCATCTCTCATTCACAGGGAAAAGGGGAAGTCATGGATGTGTCCATGTGCTGAATAATCTGGTTGTGAGCACAGCCGCAGAAGAAAGAGAGAGGGAGGGAGAGAACGAGCGAGAAAAGAGGGAGGGCAAGAATAAAGTGTGAGCCAAAGAAAATGATGAGGCTACAGGGCGAGAGAGTCGAGAGAAAGCAAACAGTGATGCTTTTTGCATTCTGCAGCCGTATTTCGCGACAACAGGAAGTTCATTTCCTCACTGTAGCTATATTATCAGTCCTGAATTCAATAGATGGTTCAAAAACTTTCCTGTCCGTGTTTAAAACACCACCCAATTAACACAGCAGTGTGAAGAGAGATGAGAGAAGATTTGAAAAAAAAAACGGCAAGTGCAGGACACAACAGTAGACAAGGGAAACAAGCAAAAATAGAGAGAGGGAGAGAGAGAGAGAGGCAGGCAGGGATGCGGATCAAGAGGGGGAGAGCTCAAAACAGTAATTATCGGGGGGATGGCGATTTGTCCTGACATTTTCCGATGCAGCCCTCAAACCATCTGTTTAAAGATCCCTAATGTGGTGGTAATGCAGCGCAGCGCAGATGGTGAGACAAGAGTCCGGCCCTTCTAACCTTTCAAGCTAATCAGCTGATATGCAAACCTACAGCTCGCTTTCTCTCAGAGGAGTGAGATAGGTTTGGCCCCAACTCGCCGGCGAAGGTCACATTCACCTGGCCCTCTCTTAAGGATCACGGTGAGGATCTACGTGGGTAGAGAGGCCTTCGATCAGCGGGTTCTCCTCTAGGATATAGGATATATCCTCTAGGAAAATACGTTTCTGTTGAATGAAGATTCGCCCTTAAGACTAATCAGGAGTCTTTTCAAAGATTTTAGAGACAAAGCACCAGATGAACCCTTTACGAAGAAATGCTACATGCTGTACAACAAAAAAAATCACTCATGGTTGAATATTTAATGTCTGGCCAGTATAACAAGTTATTTTCCTCTTCCATCAGTGAGTGTTTTGATTGATTTGATTGATGGCGTATGAACGTGACTGATTTCAATGAGTACGATGGGCTTCAAGTTCAATATGGGTTGGATTTTAAGTTGACATCTTCCAGAAAGGTAAGTGAGATGCTGTTTGACTGAAACGGATGATATAGTCACACCATTTTATTTGAAAACACAAAACAAAGGTTGGTCAGGTATGGTCATCTTTGCGCCTTTGCGTGTTGAAAGCCTGCCAAACGAGATCATCCACAATGTGCAACGGAGAAACGGATCAAATAGGAAATACAATCAAGCACGTGTGCAGCTCCAGGTGGCCTCCAACTCAAACCTACTATGCTTACCGCCAACTTTACCCTTCAGCCTTCGATGTTTAAGTGTTAACCACACCGCTACAACCATCCGACATTCCAACTGATTTATAAGATTACTGAAAAAGACCCCCCCCTTTCCTTTTCTCCCTCATTTCTGTTCTTTTTATACATAAGATTGTACAAAGTAGTCCTCTAATGTTTTCATAGAGTGTCTTTTTATATGAAAATAAATTTTCAAATTGATACGAGTGTCTCATAGTATGTGTGCGTGCCCGTTGCTTCAAGGACGTCTCTGGATGAGAACAACAGTGAGTTTTGATTTGCAGTGCATTCACAATCCGCCGCTTTCATAATATCACTCTGGGTGACAAACTCTGTTACCCAGAAGCACTGAAGCTTAGCTGTGACCAATCAGAGGCCCCCGCTGGTTTGTCTGAAAATCTAAGAGGTTCTGTGGGTTGGGAGTTTATGTTGGAATAGCCAAAGGGGGAAACGTCAAGTCAGAGTGATCATTTCATTAAAAATGTATTAACTTTGAGCAATATCTATGCTAGTAACAATCCTCTTCCAAAGTGGCATTTCCATAAAATGTTTGTTATGTAACATGACGTGGGTGAATATAGCCACAGTGGACTGGCTTTAGTGGCTTTTATGTGCGCTGCCATACCTCAATCACCCCGCATTTGCCCTCCAAGGGGCTTGTGGGTAATTGCGTGTGGGCATGTCTGCCCATGGAACTGCCATCCCAGAGAAAAGCCACCAACTAGAACTCTGGCAAGGGAGGGCGAGGGATGAGAGAGAGGTCAGAGGAAGAGGAAAACGGAGATCGGGGTGAAGCCAGCCCCAAGGATGAAATGTCGAAATGTATGGTGACAGGGTGAGAGCACGGGAGGGTTCTTCGCATTACCCCTGGACAGAGGAGTCATGGTGATTAGAGCGCCTCTTGGCTATTTTACCCCAAGGTTTGCGGGTAATTAAGTGGTGGTTGCGGTGTGTCACTAGTAACCCAAGGAGAGGCCCCGCCGACAGAGAGAATGCAGCGAGATGAAGTAAAGAGAGGACAGAGATGAGTGGGAGGAGGCAAGACAAAGAAATACAACATGACTAAGGCTGCGTGTCCACCAAAAGCCTCTCTTCTTCTGCTTGATATTTACAATATAGAAAGGACACGCTGTTCCTGACAGCGCTGAGGGATTAGCATGTTTTACTGCTCAGAGCACCAAGTCCTAGCAGTTAAAAATAGTTGAACTTCAAAAGAGACAGACGAGCAAAACAGCAATGCACACAAACGGGTTCTGAATAGTGACAGCAACAACAGGAGCCACTCTGCACTGCTCTTCCTAGAGGTGACTTTGCGACAGTAGCTACTTTGACGTCACTGGACTGACAGCAGTTTTGGCTCTGAGAACAGTCCCTTTCCCTTTTTAGTACACGCCTTCCTCTGGGACTCTTCTGTTGATGATGTTTGAGTTTCTGTTTCTTCTTCGTCTGTTCAGCCATGGTGAACCCTATCCAGTTCTTCTATTATTCCAAACAAACAGACTTCTGTAAAAGCTTTCATGAGCTGTGTGCTATCAATCAGTGATACAGAGTAACAAAGGGCACATTTATTTACAAGAAAATGTGAAAATGTCACAGACTTCAAGCATCAATAGACAATAAATGAAGTGTCCACTGGACACAGCGCCTAATACCTGCAGTTCCTCAGTTGATAAGTGGGAACAAGAGGAGCCCAGGCGTGAGAAGGACAAAGATTAACAAGTAAAGTCCAAAAACAAGATATAAAAAAAAAAAACAAGAGGGAGAAAAACAAAGACTGTTGGACCGCTGAGGAATCTGAGCAAACTGACGGCATGAGCCTCCATGGGAATTTGCACTTATCTGTGAGTGAAGCTACATGTCTTACTTTCACACTTTCACACAATAAAGTAAAAGCGAGCAGGGCATGCAAGAACGAAATTTGACCTTTTGACAGGGAACAGTAGAAATCCATTGGTGTAATGGTTATAGCCTGTCTCTTTCTCCCTCCTCAGCGGCTGACAGATGGTTTTGTCCCACAGGTTCTGGCGCCATGCTACTCGGGGAGGACACTGGGAATGGAGCGGTTTGACGGATTAAAAGGGAGGACGGAAGGGACAGAACAGAAGCTGGATGTGGAGACTAGCAGTGGATAGGACAGTTGATGGAAGTAGGAGATATTGAACATTAGAATGCAAGGAAACAAGATTAGATGAAAACAATTCTGTCAAGTCTTTCCTTGAAGCCTTGAAGGGATATAATGGTGAGGAAAAGATCACAATATAAAGCGTGTCATCTAAAACTTCTAAAATATGAGCCATGATGAGTTATTACTGTTAATAACATTTGGACAGTGCCATTTTTGGACATCCATTTTTTTCAGATGTATGACTAAACAGCTTAGTCTCATCCGTGGCGTTATGGATCAGATCCCCTCAGTGGTTCACGGTGCCAATATTTCAATTTTGGCACCGTTCCTTGGCGTGGATGGCACCGGCAGGCTGGTCCTTTGAGACCGCCTTTCCACAATAGCATTGGATGACTGTCCATCTGAAATGCCCTTGCTGTCCCTCATCCAAATTATAGCCGTGCTAATCCATTGAGTGTCTCATTCCCCATCATACAGACTGGGGATAAAACACAAGTGGTCTTTGACACTTTGGGCATGATTTATTCAGAGCTAAAGTGAGAGACTCATTGTAGCTTCTTTTGGCTCCACCAAGCTCTTCCCATAAAGCACTCTTCAAATGTCATGGCAACCTACATTTAGTCAGAATGAATTGCCTCTCAACACTGCCAAGGGCTTCTCGAAACATTGGCATAATTTAGTGGTAGACTTGGACATTGTTAGCCTAATGCAATCCATATCCTCCCTCACATACTGAGACACGGAAATGCAACGGCGGGGACTCGCTAGATGTTTAACTACTTACCCCTTCTCAAATCCTACCACAAGGCCGGAGAAACCAAAAAGTGAACACTCGATGGTGCTTTGCAGGTGGCTTCAAACCCCAGGCTGTTTGTCAGAGAATGGGTAGCAGAAGATATGCTGACAGGGAGGTGAGGAGTCGTGATGTGCCCCTGCGGAGATGTCTGGTGGCCGGGGTAATGAGACAGCCAAGCCAGCCTCTCTAACTCCAGCTGTCCAATAATGGCCAATAGTGAGTACTCCAAATGAGCCGCTTCTACCTCCCTGCCTCCCACCCACACCTTAGTCATTCTTTCCAGTTGTGTGTGTGTGTGTGTGTGTGTGTGTGTGTGTGTGTGTGTGTGTGTGATGGAGGGGTTGCTCTGCTGGCCAAGATGTCTTGACATTCATTTGAGCTGGGGTAAAGGCCTGGGTGTGATACCTGAGTCTCAGCACCTTCAGTAAGTGATTATTTTGGTGACATTGACAATATGACATATTTTGACAATGTCGCTTGGAAGGGTTTTATGGTGTGTTAGGCATTGCCAGTGTGTGTACATGTGCATGTTATTTAATGCCACAGTCATCCGTGCTTCTGCTGTCTACCCAATCGTCCTTTATTCTGTCTCTCCCTCTCTCTGCATTCATGTGCATCATTGAAGATGAAGCCCTCTGCTCACCCTTCAAACAAGCTATTGGGAATCAATTATACCATGTATACGTATACAGCTAACATACAGAGCGCATATGTTGCATGCCTCAATCTCTCTTTCCATCTTTTTCATCCTTCCATTCTCATAGATGAGGCCCCTGTCTGCGCAGCCTTGGAGGGCGGCCCAAGATAAAAGCGAGATGCGTTCAGGGACCCTGTCTCACCCCTCAGGGAGTGGAAATATTATTTGATCCCACTCAAAGAGACACTCTGTGCCAAGCCCAGCCAACCCACGGCAATACAGGAATAGATTCCTCCATCTCCTCTCCTCCCCTCTCTCCCTAACCATCTATCCAACCATTCCTCTCTGTAAAATGATCACAACTGGGAAAATTGGTTTTGATTTGCCAGGTGGCGCAGAGGCGCACACACACAGATACACACACACAGCGCATCGAAATATCTTTGCACAGTAATGCGATGACTTTTCCTGCAATCGATATATCAAAAAGGAACATGTTAGGGTGTATTGATTGATATGGAAAGCAGTTTACAATTCTCTTTAAATGTATTGGCTGTGTGTGGATAGATAGATAGATAGATAGATAGATAGATAGATAGATGGATGAATAGATGTCAAAGAAAGACATGCATTACCACTGTCTGAACACCCTCACTTTTAAGAGTGAGCGTTGAAACTCCCTGTACTCTCAGACTTTCTCCACGAATGATTCCTCAACCATGAGTTATTGAAATAAACAGCCAAAATACATTTCTTTATATAGCTGTCCGTGCCAACTCGAGAGCCAAGGCAATTGTAAAAATACATGGTTCGTGCACTGACATTCATTTGTACAAGGTAATCAAAGTTGCATGGATCTCTTATGATTCGATTGTGCTCCCTCACCAAAAGAAACTTGTTCCAAGGACCTCATTAAGGTTTTAAGAGGGAAGCGCAGGCTTTTGAAGTTATAATCCAAGGAAAGGAGAAGAAACTCAATCCTTCCTTCACCGTCACCCTAAGTACTGCCTACTTAGGTGAATACATGTTAAGAATGAAATTACAAAATAATTACAGCTGTAACTAAGTAGGGAAACACTTAGAAATCACAGCTGAATTACTTTAAACACCGGTATTACTCATCACTTGACATCACTCAAGTTTAACGGCAATATTCTATGCTACACTTTCTTTGAAGCACCTTCTCCACTACCCATAAATCCTTGTTAATACTGAAGGTTTATATTAGCAATTGCTTACGTTTAATTGTGTACTTTTGAGGAATTAAGGCAATGCTTTCCAATAAATTAGGTTTCCGTACATATTATTTGATCGTGGCTCTATCCACCTGGAATTGTTTCTATGTGAGTTGTGGGAATTTTATCAACAATCACTGCTCAAAAACTCTCATACACCATATAGTTTTCCTTTAGTTTCATTGTACATTTTCTCAGATACTGGGTATTCTTACTCATTTGGTATTCTGAGATCGATCTCTACTGAACTGCTACCATGTATGCATTAGTGTAGTATTAATAAATAGCATACTCTTGGAAAGGTCAAACTGGACTACTAAGAGAAGTGTCCATTGCCATGGAATTATCAGGCTCTTACCTTCATGCTGCATAATTGGCAATTTTCTTTTCCATGCAATTCAGACAAATTATGCACTGCACGTTCTATAAAGCTAGTAAAACATTCCAATTGGTCCAATTAAAAACCTGGAATATAAAAGCAGCCCTTAATTCTATGGTCTGACCACGTTATTACCACAATTTTTCCAAATACAGTAATTACAATGTACCATACATGTTCTTCAATTACATTAATGCCTACAGAGCAAGTATGAACTGTAGAACCAATTGACCAATGTCCAGATATGTTTCATTGTAATATGTACTCACCTCTCCCGGAAAGGTGTCGCCGCTATGACCCACCAGTCAGTTGCTCATGTCCTCCATGCAAACGTGAGAAAGGGCGTCACCCTGCCTGTGGCGCACCAGAGAGAGGATCATCTTCCTCTACAAGACAAAACCAAAGGGGAACCATAGCATAAGAGTTTGTCGACCACACAAATCATGCTAGAGGAACCAATTAGGTACTTTCGCATGAAATGGGGCCCACCGTGTTGGTGTAACATTTGGGCTCCCAGCAGGTCTGCAGGGTTTGCATGCACAAAAGGCCAATTCAGAATTCAAATCAGTGCTAATCAGATTAGCTCATTTAGAAGAGCACTTTGAACTCAACAGCTTGCTTTAACAGGCCAAATCCCTGATGTTAGAACGTATTAGAAATCAAATACTTCTTCATAAACCCTTACAGTAACATAAATGCCATCATCCTTGAGCCATTCCATGGAGAAAAAAATGTGTTTTATGAACTGCTCCTTTTCTTAAAATGTTCCAGCTTAGTTGTCTTCATCAGTTTGTATACAGTGAAGAAAAGTACATCATCAATAATTTGTTACACGGTTTTATCCTAACCCACGCTCTAAAAGTGAGAGACACATGAGAGATACAGACGCACATAAATAACACATACGCTTTGCCTTAACCCCGCCCCCGCCCTGTACACACACAAATGCACACAGCACTCAAATTCGTGGTAACACAAACACACATACGCAAACACACACGTGCACACTGCTGTCAAAAGACACATCACTCCACAAGGCAGCCATGCCATGGCAATGGTAACAGACAGACACACACACACCTCCTACTCAAACCAGTTGTAATAGAACTGACAGCGGTGGCAATAAAATAGAATGGCAAATAAAGTCAAATGAAGTTCTTCTACATTATTTATCTGATGTGGAGGAGCATTTATATTTCTAACTCCATTACTTTTGAGCTGTGTTTTTAAAGTAGTCCTCATGAACAACAACTTATTCAACAAGAATTAACTTGCCAAGTTACATTTAAGTAAGTGTGTTTGGCAAGAATATACTCAGTAATCAGTGTATTAGGTGCTGAGACACTGAGTAATCTGACTGTAAATAAAAAAGCAACAATACAACAGTGGTGTACAGAATTGCATCTTGGACTGCACAGCATGTGGGACACTGTCACTAGGGAGATATGAAAGGAGATGCACATCCTGTACTAGATGGGTGTGTGGGCTACTTAAAAAAAAGTACTACCCACTAAACCAGGACAAGCTTGCATGACTAAGCATCCATGATCTTTCATTAAACGAACATCGCCCCAAATCCTAATTACAAAGCCATGCATCGGAAAATGTTAATTTTCCATTCCATTGCAGTATGCAATATTTACAAGCCATCAAATAAGACAAGAAATAATGGTGTTTTTCTTCTAACCCAAGAAAATGCTAACTGTGTTTATACAGTGAAACAACTGAGGATATCATATATTTCAAACATCTACAATGTCACGTGCAAATTGAAATGCTGCTGTTCTTCATTTTTATTACAAGTTTATGATGAACACACCGACCCCGCTTGTCCTCCAGACCTCCTTGATGCGCTGTATGATATATGGGGGGTTCTGCGGTGCCCGATCTAGGTCATAAGAAGTAATCAAACGGTTTAGAGGCCGCTGATAAACCATGCCTCTTTAAAACCTGCCCGATGTCGTGTCACGCCGGGAGCTGTCCCTCGGGACCTAGAACTGTAAACACCGGACAACATTATGACTGGGCTTTGTACGCCCCTGACTCGCTCAATCCATAATGCTGTAAAAGCCCACAATACACTGGCTCCGTATGTATTTACCTTCTGTCTCTCTCTCTGTTTGTTAATGAGTCTAGCTTCATCTTTATTACCATAACAACACACATCCCCCCCCGTCAAACTCATCCCTCGACTCTCACACCGTGCACTGGCTGGTTGAGGAAGCAGGGAAGGCCTCCCACATGCACGTCACGCCTCTTCAGTGGCATATCTAAAGCCTAACTTGTCCCACAGCTCCGAGAGCCATAAACACTCATGATTGCCATGAGGCACTTTAGCTATAAACCATAGAGAGGCCAAAACTGCAACACTGGTTTACAGTGGAGGGACATTCAAAACAGAGCTGGGCTTCCCCAGAGTAAAGTAGAATACGTTCGCCTACAGTTTTTGACTTATTCTCCATATATGTACATGTGTCTTCCTAGCTACCTGTACTGAATCTGTATTTCTATTGCTGTTTGACTAACTACATGGCTGTCTGGCTTCATCTTTCATATCTCCTCCCTCCTTCCTTTCCTCTGTCCTTCAGTATGCCTTTCCTCACCATCCCCTGCTAAAAGGTTTCTCTCCCCGTCTCTTTCGGCGTCTGCCAGTGCGCTGTGTGGTTAGGGGGCTGTTGTTTTCGCAAGCCGGGGAAGGGCCCGTTTTGCAAATGGACATGTCATGTGGAGCGACGCCCAGGCAGTCACGCCAGAAAGAGAGCCCTGGGGCCCCCGGAGCAGAGCAGCCAGGCAGACAGAGGAAGAGGGGGAGCTATCTTTGGAGAGGCATGCCAGGACACACCCTGGGCCAAGCTGAACTTGTGGAAGAGATAGATAGATAAGAAAATGGAGAGAGGAGAGAGAGAGAGAGAGAGAGAAAGAGGGAGTGGTGTGGCGTGGCTGGGTGGTGGTAGTGATGCTTCTGGAATACAAATGCACCCTAATGCATCGTGGGGTAGTGTCAGGAGAAAAAAAACAATGACATTGAACATTGGGGATCAAGCCATGCAAGTAGCTTGGAGTGTGTAGAAAAGCCTTTCCTGTAAAGATGCATTTCACATATATGTAGAAAGAAATTGGCCCCAAAATGTAGTACAAATGCATTTTTGGACATTATTTGTATATTTTGAAACATATTTCTATATATATATTCCATATATTCCACATATTTCATATTCTGTGGTATGTTCGCAATACATTTCTTTAGGATGGGATATAGCCTACTATTTGAGGTATAAAAGGATAAGATAGGAGGCCGAAGTGATAGAGACAGGGCCAAGGGAGGGAAAAAAAGAGAAAACGGCAAAAAAGAAAGAGAGTTCTTCAAGACGAGTGTGAGACAGAAAGGGCAACTGAGTCGAAGAAGGGGAGAGGTCCAGGAGGGGGGAGGTTAAGGGAGAAAATCAGCCAAGTGTGTCACTTTAATGAAGTATCATGACTCCCTCACCCTTCGTCTGTCCTCCTCCTCCTGGTCCTACTCCCCTCCGACACCATGGTGTCAGCAGGTGTTGCCGTGACTACCGCCGAACCCTCGTGCTGTCATGGCAAAAATTCAGAACTAATTTGGAAACACAACCCGGGGTCTGGAGGGCCTGAAATGGATTATGGGAGGCGGGTAATGTAATTCTCAAGCATTTCTGCCGAAATTAAAGAGTGCCTTAGTGTTATTAATGCGCATGAGATGGAATCAATATTCTCCCTCTATTGCTTAATGTTCACCTTCTGCCCATCTCTGCTATGGTATTTATTTTTTTACTCTATTTTCTAATCTGTTTGATTTCCTTCTCGAACCCCCTCTCTACCTCTACCCAAATTATTTCACATTATAGGTGCAACCTATGATACTACCATCTCCCCAAAATCTCAGTTAGTGGGTAGCGGCGGACCCTTCCTGTCCCTTATGTTCAGCCATAGCTACTCTTAGACATATTTTGGCAGGATGCAAAATGAGTCTGTCCCAAGCACGATACATCTGGCGACATAACCAAGTGCTGAGGTGTCTAGCAGCAGCTATTGAGAGCAAGTGGGTAGAAATCAACTCGTCAGCTGACGGGAAGGAAGATTGCAATTGGGGAAGAGAAATAGACTAGAAGTAAAGAATCTCTGGACAGGTATATTATAGGCCAGCTAGGGGTGAGTAGAGATTGGCAGATGGCAGAAGATTTGGGGAAAAAGTTGATAATCCCACAGGAAATAGTGAGCACTAATTTAAGGCCAGACTTGGTGTTATGGTCAGAGACACAGTGTGTTTTGTTGAGCTTCCACTACCATGGGAAGACGCAGTAGATGAGACATATGAAAGGAAAATGCTTAGGTATACTGAGTTGCTAGCAGAGGTGGAGCAGCGTGTTTGGAAACCAAGGCTACGCCCTGTGGAGGTTGGATGCTGAGGTTTTGTAGCCAAGTCCACTATAAGACTATTAGGTAAATGAGGCAACCGTGTGCGGGGCTGAAAGCAAGCAGTGAAGGATATGTCTGCGACCGGATATGTCTGAGCCGAAAAAAGGTATCCCACTGACTGGGGGCACAAAGCACCTAATGTAGATACTCTTGAGTGTTAAAGGGTCTGAACTACTTGACTGACTGAAGCATGCTGGTGCTTTTTCTTTAAAAGTACATGTGCTCATTCATTGATTCCTTAGCAGCTAGAAACATTGGCTCTTGTTAGTTTGTTAGCTTGCCGTGGCTGTTTATCAGGAGCATGTTTGATAGGTATTGACCTGTATGACGGCTTGTCAGCCTGTGTGTGTTGCATGTTATTTGAGTGCATGGTTACCTGTATTTTGATTCTTTAGAATATTGATATGTTGGCTTGTTAGCCTTAGCCACACTGAGCTGTGAAACAGTTCCCAGCTCTTGGTGTAATTCGGTTTCTAAACTGCTGAGCGGGACGTCTTCAAGCCAGCAGTGTCACCCGTCCCGTTATCGCATTGTTGGCGTTGAAATAAATAGCAAATTCAGAAAATGTTGAGGAATGTTGGGAATTAGGGAGAAGCCTCAGCATTGATGTAGGCAGTTTTTTGATTGTACTTGGTGTTGAGAGCGGATGTCGCGGTGGGGTTGTTCTGGGATGCCAGAAATCACTGTTGAGCCTTCTGGAGTTGTCATGGGCCGAAATTAACCAGGGAGACCACTTGATAACCCCAGTGACATACCCGCAATCACACACTCAACCCTGTAACATTTAGATTAGGTGGCTAGTGGATGGTGCTGCCTGTCTGAAGGTCTTTGTGGATTTATGACAGCATAGCCTGATGTCCTCTACTGATGTCCTCTCCATTTGTGGGTTAGTGCATCATTCTTCCTGGCATCTGAATTCTGTGTGAATGCTCACCCTGGATTATGGCAAAAAGGATTATAACATCAAACCGTGTGCATTGGTAAAAACATCTTTCTTGCATCACGACTTCTGCTTTTCACCTTCATTCTTCTTTGCTTCTTCCTCTTCTCAGCAGCAACAGGCAGATGAAGAACTCCCAAAGAGGACCGTCTCTATATAATTATGGCGGGGCTGCAATAATAGGAGGCAGCTTTCCTCTCCTTGATTGTGTAATTTGTGTGTGTTTCTGCGGGAGTGTGTCTGTGTGTGTTTATGCGTGTGTGTGGCTGAGCTGTGTCTGTGTGAGGCAATGATTGGATGCTCTAAAGGAAGCGAAGCGTTACGAGAGAGAGAGGGAGAACGACAGAGAGAGAGAGAAAGAGAGAGAGAGAGAGAGAGAGAATTAGAAAAACAGAATGAGAATGAGAGAGAGAAAAATTTGAAATGGGGAGAGGGAGAGCGAGAAAGGGAAGGCCACTTTAAATCAAGCACCTTTTAATCAGCGCGCTCACAATGGGGGACATAAAGATAACAAGGCAGAGAGAGGCTCCTGTTGGCTCTCTAGGCAACTAAAGCCACAGATTGATGGCTAGCTGGGGAGAGTCCTCTTAACCATGGTTAAGCTAGAGTAGAGCTCCTGGTGATAGGGATTACACAGCCATGTCTAGACAAGTTATGAATTGATGTGGGATTCAGACTCGCAACCTATCTATCTATCTATCTATCTATCTATCTATCTATCTATCTATCTATCTATCTATCTGTCTATCTATCTATCTGTCTATCTGTCTGTCTGTCTGTCTGTCTGTCTGTCTGTTTGTCTAACAAAAAAAGGTACATTATTAGCCAATAGCTAATGTAGTGAGAAAGTTTGTGAACCCTTTTGAATTATCTGCATTCCTGCATAAATGGCTCCTAAAATATGGTCTGATCTTCATCTAAGTAACAACAACAGATAAACATACTTCTAGTGTATATTGCTCTATAAGTTGTTTGTCCAAAGCATTTCAGACTTAGACCATAATTATCAGGTGATTATGTACCCATTGGTATTTTCTACTTCGTATTTCACAGACCTAGGAAATGTGAAAAAGCATCATACAGAATAAGAGGGAAAATGGGGGCCCCTCCTGTGGCACTGCCACTACTGGCTATACGAATCATTGTACACGGGCTTACAGCAGTAATTTTAGAGAAGATTGAGACATTTGTGGGCTTTCTTGAGTTCCTAAGAAACTGTCTCTTAGCTTCTAGCTAGCTTCGTGCTTATCAGTTAGCATGAAGAATTCAAGGCAAGGCAAGTTTATTTGTATAGCACCTTTACACGAGGCAGTTCAAAGTGCTTTACATGAGGCATTAAAAAAATTTTAAACATGGAAAGAAATTTTAAAAAAATAAAAAGAATAAAATTAAATTAAAATTAGAATCGGCAAAGTCCCGTCACTGCTTCAGGTGTCTTTACTGGAACTGTAGTTCATTTTTTAAAGGTCTCCTGGCTGGCTACAGCTCTCTGTTACAGTGTACCGTCTGATATCTCCCCATCTACTTCTCCCCTCCCTTGCGTCTTTGCCCCTTGCCTCTAAGGCTGCGGGAGGGCTTTTTTTTCTTGGGCTTTTTTGCAACTCACCCCAGGGGCTGCAGATTTCGTCATTACACCGACATCAAGTCTCTCTCTTTCTCTCTCTCTCTCTCACTCTCTTTCTCTTCCGCCACCATCAGCATTGCTCTAGGTGGTCCGCCACACTGCAGACAAACACTTCCATGCCTTTGGGCAAAGCAGCAGGCGCAACATTTCCTGTACAATAATTTAGCATTGTGTCCGTGCAAGCACTTTTGTCTCTTCCAAATAGAGTCCTTGGCCTTTCAGCAACTAACCCGGACATAATGATGGCTGGGGGGTGGTGGTGGTTGTAGGAGAGGGGGGTGTCTAGTCCTGCAGCTCCAGTTTGTGATGACTGTTTGCTAGCTGCAGGGGCACTGCTGCTGTGCTCTCGATGCTGTGTCCTGCGGTGGCACAGCTTGCAGGGAGGGAGCTCCTGTTTCATATACTTCCATTTTGAGCCAGTGACTGACAGCATGGTGTGTGTTCTTTGACATTTATGACTACCCAGAGGGTACATGTGTATGTGTGTGTATGTATAGAGGGGGGGTGCACGCGCATGCGCACCTGTGTCTGTATTTGTAAGTGATGTAGAAAAGTTCTTGAGTCTGAGGTTCGTCTTAGTTGAATATATATTTATTACAGAAGGGATCTCGAGAGGAAGAGGTGTACACCGCACATAGGCAACATACATTTCTTCAAAGAATCGAGGGTTTGCACTGGTCTTTAAGCACCATTCAAGGACGTGACAGAATGTGCAGACATAGGAACAGGTGACACAAAAAGAGATAGAAGGACCGTGAAAACACCACATGTTGTGTCCTTGTTGAGAACATCCATAGTCTAAACAGGGCCACGGTGACAAGGGCCTCTGGGAAGGTGAAGTTACGGCCCAAAGGTTACAGAGAGGAGACCATTCCACTCACACAGCATGAAACAGTATATTCGCAAGGGAGAGTCAGTACATCTGTAGTCCATATTTGCACGTGTGGATGTG
>CABFOQ010049298.1:0-19480 GCA_900660455.1 Gephyroberyx darwinii | reverse complement strand
GAAAACCAAACTGGACGCAAGAACAGTTTTTACTTCTTGCCCAATTTGTGCATGAAAGGGAGGACATTATTAAAGGAAAATTTGGATAAGTTGGGATAACTCCAAAAACCAAAAAAGAAGCGTAGGAAAATATATGCTTGCAAATAAATGCGGCTTTCCCACTTCTGTCCAGAACCACCAATGACTTTGGAAAGTGCTGGTATTCTTTGCAGTCTCAGGCAAGGGCAGAGATTGCAGAATTCAAGCGACAAACAACCGCCACAGACCACAATGTTTTATTCTCTATCATTCAATGTATTTAGCCTATATAAAAGTAAACATAAATGTATTTATACATAAATGAACCTCGCTATACATGTCATCGCAGATTATATTAACATGTAATCTATAATTTGAAATATTTATTAGGAGGAGGCTCAGCACCCAAGGCTCTATCGCCTATTGTCTCAGTGGTGTACAGTGTCCTTGGACACTCAGACACCAGCATAGGATTGTTTGTCATTTGGTCTTAGTGACTTAGGAGTCCTCTTGACTACCCCTAACTTTTCACAGATTTAGGAGCTGGTTGTAGCACTAAAACGCTTTGTGAAATACTCTTAGACCAAAAATTTAGGAGTCCTAAAATTAGGAGTGACACGCCCATTTTTTTTAAGAGTTTCTCCTAAATCAGCAAGTTGGGAGCTACTTTTAGCCTTAAGATGTTTTGTGAATACGGCCCCAGAGCTCTAAGCATTACTATCTAAGTTAGCTATTGATGCCTGTCATTCTGTGAGGAGGAAAAAAGATGGAAAAGTTTTTGACACTGACCGGAGCTAAAAGAAAAGCTACTGGGTCAGCAGTGAGTGACAATGTAACTCGGGATCGAGCTGATGGTCCGCCGCAAGGCAAGCTACCATCTGTCCCATCGCTCCCTCCATGTTCCGCGGGGTCCGAAGCGTTTACTTTGGAAAAAAATTGTCTTCAAACCAGGCCCGGTTACCTGAATACCGCAGCTAGGAATAATAGAATAGGACTCCGGTTCTTTTTTGTGGGTTTTCTCTCTGAACTGGAGTCATGATTCAGTGAGGGGACATGGTATCCTTGGCATTTTGAATCTGTAATTTTCCCATTTTGTCATAGGATATATTGCTTTTCTAATACATAATTTAAACTGGAGTACATAAATGTTGTTAATGGTTTTCCAATTAATTATTTCTCTGTGGCAGGGGATGATTTGCCATATCAATTCCATTTGTTTTATATGTTCAATACAATAAAATCGTGTGAACTAGTTGAGCTATAGTTGCATCATTATTTTGATCACATGCCATCTCGCAGCCAGAATGTCAAGAGTTCTCTATGACTCGTCTTGCTCTTGAGTGGTGGTAGGTGTACAAGCGAGGCACCTCCTCAAGATTAGAAGCTGCTCCTGCAAGATTAAAAAAATATCAATGAACTGAAACAGTTCTGTAAGGAGGAATGGTCCAAAATACCTCCTTACCTTTGTGAAGATCTGATCAGCAACTACAGGAAACATTTGGTTGAAGTTATTGCTGCTAAAGGAGGTTCCACCAGTTACTAAATCATGGTTGACATACTTTTTCCAATTCAAGCAGTTGACTTTTGAACTAGGTACATGAGTACTAGAGTATTTGAGTACTCAAAATGTACGTTGAAATAGAGTATTGATAATGAGTAAACCTATTGTTTTTTTGCTTATGCACCATAATTGCTTGGATTAGCCTATTTATTAACTTTTGCCAAATAAAAAAAGCAAATCAAGCCAAGTCATTTATTGTCAAATGTACAGCATCACTTACAGTCATACTGTACAATGAAATGTTTTGGACGAGGCACGTTCCAACAGGGCCGGATCAGTGTATAAAACTTTAGTTGTGTTTTAAGCTTGTTTGTTAAATCACATAGTGCTCATCAATTTTTGATCAGGCCATATTTTAGGAGCAATTTATACAGGAATGCAGGTAATTCAAAAGGGTTCACTAACTGTTTCTCACAACTGGGCATAAAACCTATTCTTTCTGTGCTAAATGAGCCCTAGCCTGATCTCAATCCAGCATCACTGCTACAGTATTCTTTTTCTGTTCTATTTTCCCCAGATAAAAATGCCAAAGAAAGGGAAAGCAGCGGCTGCCAAAAGACCGAGCACCAACCATGACGAAGTCCCTCCTAAACAGACGAAGGCCGATGCTCCATCCTCTCTGTGCTTCGACAGCCCTGCCAGCCTGTTTGAAAGCCTCATCCATCCCATTGGGAGGGAGGAGTTTTTTCGGGATTACTGGGAGACGAAGCCCCTTCATCTCCAGAGAACCGAGCCCATCTTGGCCTCCTACTACCAATCTCTGTTCCAGCTCTCCGACCTGAAGAGCCTGTGCACTGAGGGTCTGGAATATGCCAGGGACCTCAATGTTTGTCGCTGCATCAATGGCAAGAAGAAAGTCCTAAACAAGGAGGGCCATGTTAAATACAATGTCCTGAATAAGGACTTTGTTCAGAACAAGGCGACCATCCAGTTCCACCAGCCACAGAGGTTCAAGGTGAGGGGTAGCGATTCAGGACCAGAGAGAATTGGTTCCTTTGTACCAAATCATGTTACATTTGTTTTACATTTCATCTATTATTTATTCTGCCTTCATTTGAATAATAAATTAATTTCATTCAAATTCTGTCTTACTTGCTAATACGTCCAATATCAGGTCTCTTCAGTAGTAGCTAGTTTCCGAGATGCTACCTTAGCTAAGTGCTTAGATTTTCCAGTGCTTGTCTGCATATATGTTCAGATATTCAGAGCCTAGATGGCTATCTGCCTTGTGTGATGCCAAATTAGCTCTTTTTTAACCTTATATCCTGCATTTAGTTCCTAATGTCAATAAATGCCCATAAATTATTGATGATTCAATAAAACAGTATTTTTTATTTGATTATCAATATTTTATTGTTTAATGGTTAAACAATAAACAATTGATTCATTAAATAAAGGAACATTCAGCATTGAGTTCCTAATGTCTACGCACCTGCTGTGGTAAATAAACTCCACAGAAGATTATTCAAGTGAAGTTTCTCTGAAGCAGGACTCTCTGTTTTTGACATCTCATGTTAGGATGAGTTGTGGAGGATCCAGGAGAAGCTGGAGGGTTTCTTTGGTGCTTTGGTGGGCTCCAATGTTTACATCACCCCACAGGAGTCCCAGGGGCTTCCTCCTCACTATGATGATGTTGAGGTACAACACTGAACCAACAACAGCTAGACTCCACTCAACACCCATGCCAGTAACGTCTTATTTCCAAATCACCCCCTACATGCACAAAATATTTACGTTTCAATATTCACATTTGGATATCCACTTTTCTATATAATGTCTCTGGTTGTCTACCCATTGACATTATGCAGTCTTTGTTGTACTACAAAATAATTTTAAAAATGCACTTAGTATTATTTAAATCTGTAAACTAGACAAAACTACTCTTTGATTTGAGAAGATTATAGAAAAAATGTAGATTGAAAAAATTTTAGTGTGCAAAAGTATACACACCCTTGTTTGATGTTGGGCTAAATCATGCCACTGGCACATTTTTATTCAGTATTAATTATTATATAAATTAGAAAAATTATACGAGGTCTACAAACAAGTAAGGGACCATGGCCCAGAAATCCTATTTTGTAATGATATTTGTACTAATTCAGCTGCTCTGAACACGCTGTTATGGACACTGCATGATAGGGAAGAGATGCATAACGGGTGTGACACATTTGTCAAAACAAATCCAGTCAAATCTGACTGATCTGACTGAAAGTCACTGATTCACAAGCCTATTTTGAAATCGTTTCACTCAAACAACATTTATGAACAACATTGATACTCTTTTCATATTTATCTAGATTTTTGCCTAAAAATGAATATTTCACTGGATAGAGGGGTCTCTAGTTCCAGAACAAGTGACCCTGGTTAGTTTTTTCCTGAAAGGGTTGCATTAAAACTGTATTTGCTCCACTGGCTTACAAGATATGACAGATAAGGTTTGATGCTTTTGGGATAGGCAGCACATTATTGACATGGAAGTGACATGCATGTGGTATCAGCGCCTTAGTGTTGATGGTTCTCTTGCCAGGTATTTATCCTGCAGTTAGAGGGGCAGAAACACTGGCGTCTCTACAGTCCTACTGTTCCCTTGGCCAGAGAATACAGCCTGGTGTCGGAGGAGAACATTGGTAGCCCAACCCATGACATCTTACTCAAGGTACAGCACCACCACTTCAGCATTCTCATCATCAACATTGAAGCACTTAAAGGAAAAATCCACCCAAAAACACTTAGCCGTTACCGATGTACCTTGTATTTGCACCAAAAATGAGAAGTTCTTCTCTCTCCATAGGCAGGCGATCTTCTTTACTTTCCCAGAGGAACCATCCATCAGGCCGACACCCCCTTGGGAGTGGACCACTCCACCCACCTAACCCTTAGTACCTATCAGAACATGTATGTCGGCTCATCTTTTCCATAGCTCTTCCTTTAACCCTTTGCCCCTAAAGGGAGGCGTTTCTGTTTGTGGTTTGGCATGATAAGTTTTGGAACAATGTCACAAATATGGGTAGAATAGCCATCACAGAGGCATGTGGTCTGCTTAGAATCAAAGGACCAAGAAGATCTATTCCATGGGCATGGCAAAAGTATGGCTGGTCCTCTCTGTCTAACATCTGAAGGTCAGCACAAGTTGCTTTCACACGTTGACATGGAGTATGTAACATTATCAGATTAACTAAAATTAATTAATTAAAAGCTAGAAGCTAAAAAAACAGGGCCAGATTATTGTTTATGCCGCTTTTATTGTTGTCAATAAAGCTCTAAAGTGGGATTTTTGCTTCCATGCACAAGGAGGCTAGTAATTTTGTCATAACTGTATCTTTCACTGTCCCTGTCAGGTGGCGACAAATTTCTTCTCATGGCCGGATGCTCAAGATCTCACTTATTGTGGCATCAGTCCAATTTGAAGATTTTTTACCAATTCATAGAAAAAGTCTGATTTTGTGATTGATTTTTAAATATGGCTTTACTCTCACCTATGTCGGTACAGAATTTTTACAGAAATTAATTTATAAATTATAAACATAAGTGTTCTTGGAGGGCTTGGAACTGTTGTGGTTAGAGACGGCAAAGTGGGCTCAAGATACAGATTTGGCTCACCAAAAACACAACTTGATTGATATCTTATTAATACTGGTTCCAAAATGTTGATTTGATTTGATTTGATTTAAATTTGATTTGATTTAAATGTGATTTGATAATATATGCTTGTTCCATGCTTAAATGAAGAGCACTGCTGCAGGCCATTGGTGCAAATTAGGGCTGGGTGATATGGACAAAATGAATATTGAGATAGTCCTAAATTATTTATAACTGCTATATATGCTACTATATATCTGCTAACGTGCAGTCACGTTAATCAAATTGACATTAAATTGCATGGTAGTATAAAGTATGATAAAAACAATTTTAAAATAATATTCCCTAATTTGTTTCAGATTTTGGGAACTATTTTAATTAGTAGTTACTTTTTATCATTAAATTAGACACCAGAATTGTGTATCATGACAACTTTATATCATTATTTCATCACAATAGGATTCTATTGAAAGAAAATAAATGATAATATTGCATTGTTGCCCAGCCCTAGTGCAAATGCTTCTCAACCTTGTCAAGAACCAGCCCACTAGCTTGATTCTCTCCTGCAATCAGCCCACAACTCATCCTCAAACCTCACTGAGTTGGCCGAGTTCTGTAAGGAGGAGTGGGCGAAAATCCCTCAAGAAAGATGTCAGAGATTTATCAGTGGCTATGGAGACGTTTACTCCAAGTCATCACCTCCCAAAAGAAGTACCACAAGTTATTGATTTATACCCCTTTCACACCGGTGAAACACTCTCGACCCGGGTTATTCCCGGGTGGGACGTGGCTCGCTGTGGTGTGAACGGGGCGACTCGGGTTATGCAATTGACGGGAAGAAGAAATAAAGCGACAAATTACCAGGGAGGTAAAATATTCAGTTATCTACGGCGTAGATAATGTAATACGGCAATATCACACAGGCAATATGGCAATATCACACAGTTACTTGTTCGGCCATCAGCGGCAGTGACGTATACAGATGTAAATATGGTGACACGGGTCTTGTGCGGTCTGGTCTGAATGGTGACGGCCCGGGATAAACCTGGGACAGTAGTTTGGTCTGAATGGGTCCAACATGGGAATGACCCGTGTCCAGTGACCCGTGTCCAGTAACCTGTGTAAATCCCAGGATTTGTGTGTGAAAGGGGTATTAAGGAGTTCACATTTTTGCACAGAGGGATATCTTGAGTTTTTGTTAAATAAACCAGTTTTATTAAATAAGCAAAGTATATAATATTTATTTGTAAATGTTCTTTATTTGGGATATCTTGAGATTTGAGGTTAAGATAAGGATTTTATAAGGCTATTCCTCTATAATATATGAAATAATGATCACACCCTGTACGGTTCACAAACTTTCAAGTATGACTGTATACTCTTTGTGTAATCTTTGGAGTGTATATATTGCTATATATGTTTCTTCCTCTCTGTCTCTCTCCTGTCCTCCCTACTTGTCTTTATCTCAGGTCATGGGGCGATTTGTTATTGGATACGTTTCCCAGCTTGCTCTTTGACAACATCCAGAGTAACAGAAGCCTGAGACAGGGCATGCCCAGAGGACTCTTACTGGTAAGATTTTGTTGATTTGGCCTACTTTGGCGCAATAACTATGGAATCAGATTTGGGTCAAAATGTATCAAACAAAAGATTAACAATATCAAATAAAAGATTTCAAATTGAAATTAATTTTATTGCACAGAAAAATGGTGATCTCAAGAGCAAAACGTAAGCTCTAAGACAAAATAGTACTGAAAATAATTTTTAAAATTTTTTAAGGGTGTTCATATTGATTGCCAATGATGGATTCACATCGGTATCCCTTGATTACAATTTTCTCTGCGTTGTTTATGTCAGCCACGACTTTGCCTTCGCTGACAGCTTTTTTCGTTTACAATTCTGGCCCAATCCTCTCATGTAGGCAGGCTTTAGAGGGCTACATCTCCATTGTTGAATGCGTTCTCGAGTTCCAGAAATCTTTTGTCCAAGTGGTGTTTGGCAAACCTAAGACAGGCAGCTTTGTTCTTTTTAGACAGTAGAGGTTCTTCCTTGCAATCTCTATTGTGTTCTTATTGTTGAGATGCACAATGACATCGGATGCAGCATTGAGGGCTTGTCGACCTCTGGATGTTATTTTTGGCTTGTTTTCTACTAGTTTTAATATTTTTCTTGTGGCTCTTGATATTTTAGAACAACACCCACTTCTAGGCAGAGTCGCTATTCTGTTAAATGTTCTCCATTATTTGTCTCACAGTGGACTGATGGAGCCCAAATCTTTTAGATATGACTTTCCCCAGACACTACTTACTCCCCTAGTAACCTGCATGGGTAAGAACAAACTGACCAGTTTTCTCACCTGTATTTATGTGCCACACAAACTCCTCCCCAAAGATCTGACCTTGGTTAACTTCATGGTTGATTGGTTAACTTCATACCCAATTATTTACCCACCTGATTCTACTTACCTACTTGATTTTCAGAGGTTCTTATTTTTGCACTTGCACTAATTCCCTTTAAACTATTTTCATTTCAGTACATGCAATTTCCTCTAAAATTATATGAAATTGGTAAATAATTTATTTCAGTTAATCCTAATCCTATATCCTTGAAGTTGTAGCGCATTTCATGGTGAACACAGTTGCATTCCTATTTAGAATTAAACAAAAATGGTACAAGCATACCGCCTCCCCTATGCCTACCCCTATCCTCACTGTCATCATCATCCACTGCAACCATCTGCTTCCCAAAGCAAGACCATCCAGTCATATCTCTTAGGCATGAACAGTCATGCTATTTATGTCTGTTTGTGTGTTTTCTGGATGTTTGTGTGTGTTTAGGATGGCAGTGAAGGCGTAGACAGCAGCAAGCGGCTGGCCAGCTTCCTGAGAGGTCTGGCCGATGAAATGGAAACAGGGAAGCAGGAGCTACGCTCCACTGACATGAGGAGAGACTTCATCACAAATAGACTGCCGCCCTACACCCAGCAGCAAGATATGACATTACCATGTAGGGCTGTGTGTAGGCATATGTATTTGCTCAAATGTGTTCTCTGCGTTTATTATCTTCGCATTTATATAATTTTACCTTTTACCTTTTACTTGCATGCATATATGTGTACCATAGCTGGGAAGGTTCCTGTGTTGGAGGATTCAGTGTGCTTGAGATTTAAAGACCACATGCTCATAACAGTGGAGCCCAGCCAGGAAAGAACAGTAAGTTGAGTGAATGAATAAATCAATGAAGCCTTGGTGTTCCCTTATGTCATTGTCACACAAAGTATAAGCTTTAAAATATAAAGCAATCAATCAGTCAGCCAATCAATTAATGCAATGCAATGCAACATTAGCAATATAGAGGACTTCCGGCAAAGCGATGTAGTGGAAAGACACATGAAGTCTGCTCCCAGAACCTTTTGTCATTTTTATTCATTTACACCCATCCTTAGTGTCTTTTTAGTGCAGCAATTTTAGCAACTATCACTGAAGTCCAACGTTACCCAAAATGAGCAATAAATCATGTTGGGTCAAACGCACTTTGACCCAATACTTGACTCCCCTGGACCATTACAGGCCCTGACAAATATTATAGAATATAGTGAATTGAGTTACATATCAAATGTCCTGCCAAATTAACAGATGTAATTCTGTTCATTGACCTGCTCATGTGTCTGGCCCAGACTGACCAATCATTCTATCAAAAGTTTTGAAAAACTTCTAGATGTTGTCCACTACTTTGGTGATATTTGATTACTTCTCACTGTGTGTGTGTGTGTGTGTGTGTGTGTGTTTTAGGATGAAGCCACAGAATTGGTAGTCTTTGTTTTACATTCTTTGAACAACCAAAGAGAGAGCCACATGATGGGTCACGGTGATGACGAGGATGATGAAGAGGAGCGTGACATCTCTCGGGTACGATGTTCAGAGGCTGACACACTGATTCAGGCTTTCCTTTGTTTTTTTTCTGGACTGGGTACTGTAGGATATACTAGGTGATACACATCACGACACAGAACACTGTTTTATATATTGTCTATGTAAGGGATACAGTGAGTCACTCATTGCAAAATGAAGCAGAGGCTCGCTGTACATTGTCCCACTTGTTATTCAGAAATAACAGACCTCAAAATGCCTTTACTGGCCAAGCAGAATCATGCATTCGGCAAAGCTGTGTAATAAAAAAAATGCCTATATTTCTGTCTCACTAAAGATGACTTTTTTGCCCACTTTTGCACAGTAAAAAAAATTGTCACTACTCTGTCAGAGGGACATATGACATGCAGCTCTTACTGCTTGGATGGCAGTCAAGTATTACAGTGCTCCCTACCATTGTATAGACCTGGCACAAATGTATTGGATGCCCAGCCGGGAAAATATATTTCTAACACTGAATGTTAATAGTGCTTTCTTCAGATCATGATACTATTGCAGTAACTTGAAAACACGATGTGGGGCAAGCTCTTAAACATAAGAGTCAGAGGAAGTGAAATAAGCAAATCTTGCATTTAAAACACACAAGTTGTGGCTACATAAAAACGTGGCCAAAAACAAAAAAAATCCAGTTTCTTGTGCGCATGAGAAACCATTTCCGGTAGTTTTGCTTACAAATGACCAATGATTTTCTTTCTCTACTTTATCGTTCTGCATAGAGATGGCAATACATGAGTTGGTTGAGTTATAATTTCACCTTGGACTTCAATACAATACATACAATACGAAGACATTACTGCTTTGTATGCCGGTCGTCACCGTTACATTGTCTCTGAACAGCATCTAAAGCAAATTGTGTCATAGACTGTTTGGCCGCAAGAAATACACCAGCCATGATTGGCACAATACGTATCTAACGGAAATGGTTTCTCTTGTGCACTAGAATTTTTTTTTTTGCCACGTCACTTATAGGATACAGGATACTTGTAAAACACTTCTAGACAAGTGTGCACATCTTGTGGAAAAACAGAAAAGTAAGAAAACTAATATTAGACGAAACCTGCTTTATATGTTGTATTTTGCTGTTGCATGCCTCATTACTTTCAAGCAAAACTTTGTTCAACACCGAAACTTTAGTCTGTTACCACTGCAAGCCAACAAGATGCACAGTTCTAGGTACCTAACATAGCTAAAAATTATTTCAAAACACACAGTGTGCAAATGTCAATGACGTTGTGAATTGTGGCCTACATTTTCGGTAGGTGTGTATATCCTGTAGTGATTCCATCTGAAACAAAAGAGGGTGGTATATTTTCTTCTGTAAAATTGTGCTGGGTAGCTGCCAAACTGGCCTAGTAAATATATTGTTTGTAAATCTATAAGTAACAATCAGCAATTCTCATTAACATAAATGTCAATGACAACAGAATTGTGTTGAGTTGATATCACACTATCAAACACACTATTTATATATATATTTCATACAATTCAGTGCAATACAATGCACTTAACAATAAAAAGCAATTAAATTAGAAGATCGCATGCTTCATAAGACTTTTCCTTAGCTAGAAACAAGGTTAAAAAGGTGGGCGTTCAGCCTTTGTTTTAAAATGTTAAGAGTTTCTACTGTTATTATATTGTCTGGGAGGCTGCAGACAGCTCTGGTTCTAGTTCCAGGAGCAACCAAAAGGCTGGAATTAGAGGATCTGAGGATCCTGCCAGGAACATACTTCGTCAGCATATCATTAAAGTAATCAAGAGTAAGCCCATGAAAGTATTTAAAAAGAGAATTTTAAAATTGTAAAACAAACAAGTAGATTTTATATATGCGCACTCTTTCTGTTCCTCCATAAAACTCTGGCAATAGCGTTTTCTGTAACTTGAAGCTGAGCTATTGACTTTTTGGGTAGACCAAAAAGGAGCCCATTGCATACTTGTAATAAAAGTTTTTCTGAATCTCTTTCTGAAATAAAATCCTATACCTTTGAAATATTTATTAAATGTTAGAAGGAGATTTTGGAGATATTGCTAATGTGTTTTCAAAATTCAAATCTTAAATTATTCCTAAATGTCATACCTGCTGATCAGTCTGAGTACCTATTAAGAGGATCTCGGTTTTGAAATTGACAAAATTATAATAAGTGTTATTACCAGCATCACTCTGTTATTTGTTATGCATTTATTCAAATTTAATGAAATTATACCATCAACTGTAATATTGTCAGTTCAGTCATGGAATGGTAATGGAATTTCACTTTTTCCATTTGGGATTAAGTTGTTACGTCACCACAACAAAACTTTGTCTGTTTACATTGTGGCAACGTAATTTGGTTAGCTGGGATGTCCACTGGGTCAGAGCTGTATTTGCTTAAACTAATTTTTTAATACAACCCTGGTACCAGAGTTGCTGTTTAGCTGTATTGGCCATCAACAGTCTAGTCCCACAAATGGCATGTCTTTTATATGCATTTGCAACGGCTACATCGAGTTTCATTCTTTGTCTTACTGTCCCCTAGGGTCTGCGCTTCCCTCTCTCCCATCTCCAGGCGCTTCGGCAGCTCCAGCAGGCAGAGAGACTTGCCGTGGCCCAGCTGCATCTGCCTTACCACAGTGACAAACTCAACTTGGCCATAAGCCTTTGGACCGAGGGCCTGCTGAAAGTGTGCTAGCACACTCGTCACATCATGGAATCCACTCATTTATTCTAAGAATATGACAAGATATTTTTCATTCTTCATTGCATTTTATGTTGACCTTCAGGAGTGTGAAGTTCAATGAGAAAAGCCATGCAGGGTGTGCTGCAACCTACTTAGGTAATGAAACCTCCCCTGGCTTAATGCTGTACTGTAACCTATGGCTGCTATTCAGATTTGACAACTCCGTTCAAACCTCAGCCTTGATTAGTTGAACCTCCTCCTGGACGCTTTGCCAAAGATCCAGCACTGTGTTGCTGTGGCTCTGCCCCCAAAGGAATTATATGTCAATTAAATTCTAGTTTCTTTACAGCTGTTAATAAATGCGTTGACACACTGAAAACACAACCTCGCTGTTCACCTGGAATTGCTGCTGCCCGGCAGTTTTCTGTTTTTGAAGAAGGTCTTGGTGAACTGATTCTGTGAATTGATTTCTGTACAGCAGTAGTCCACAAATAAAATACTACTTAAGTATTTTCTGTAACATTACCACCAGGGCTGTAGACAGCAACATTTTAGTGAGGTACAAAAATTCTAACCTTGAGCAGGGGTTATGGGGATCTTTGCTCTTTTATAATTAAGTCTTTGAAAGCTAAATTTAATTAACATGTCTGATGACAGTATATACTAGTATTTATTGATAATAGATCTAATGTTGCTAGAGCAATTTTAATTTGATAATTGACGGAAAAAAAGACGAAGTGTTTTGCCTTATTTTAGCCTTTGTCCTTTTACAGCTTAAGTTTTTAATGCACTTAGTGCTATTAAGAAATCAACAGTGGGGGATAACTTGGGAGCCACTTTTTCTTTAGCTTGCTGCCCCTTTGATTTGGAGCACATTGCACATATATTCAATGTAGCTATTCAGCACAAATTCCCAAAATGTGAATAGCTGCTCGTGTACTCCCACTGGGTAAATGTGGAGATTGTACTGATTTGAAAGACATGAAGCAGCATTTTGATGATGTCTTGCTTCTGTAGTTTTAAATATTTCTGGTTTAAATGGTGTTTGGGAGAGACTGTTCAAAGGTAAGAGGACTGGACCATAACAAACACAAAAAGAAACTCAGAAGAAATGGATGCTAGGATGGATGCTATCACCCTGTTACTGGAGCAGCAGTAGAGGAAACCCTCAGATTGGTGGAAAGGTGTGATTCTAATATTTCATTCATTTCAGTACAGACAAATCTTGTGATGCCTTGTGCCAGGGTTTAAATATGTTTTTAAACAGCTATTTACATTAACGTTATGAAAACCATTAAGATTTAAGTCTAATGCGGATGGCACACTGGAGCCAAAGACATTTGCAGAATGAAATAAAGTTTCTGCTAATAGATTTTAGTTTCCTTCATTCATTACAAAGGAAAGGAAAGGAAAGTACTAATAACTGCAAGCAGTTATGAACAAGGTTGTCCTAATGCGCTGTAAGAAGAAAGAGTTAGAAAGGACTGAGAAGAATGAATGAAAGATGGAGGAAGAATATAGCAAGAAGAAACATGGTTACAAGCAGCCACTCTAGGGGTCCAGGCATTGAAGTCCATTGTATGCGCCATAATCAACCCCTTCAAATATCAGAAGTCACATATTTGCCCAAAATGAGACTCATGCTTCTTCAACACCACCCTAGATTCAGTGTCTCAACCTTTGCTGCCAATGGCAAGTCATTAATTCATTGTGCTGAGAAGTGGTTGAAATATTGCCTGTTTCACACCACAGTGAATGTTTTCAGCCACTAGGGGCACTGTTAGGACTTTCCTTCCCTGTAAGGGCAGAATTCAAAATAATCTAAAAAATTCAATTTTAAAGAAAGAATTCTGATCAGTTGCATACATTATCTGGACAATATGGAAGTGTTTGGTTTTATTTTACTGAGTCTGACCACTACATAGGCAAGAAGCTAATGCTTTTCCATTGACTGTAGTTGTTTACATGAGGGTGATGTTCACTAAACTGTCAAAAATTCTGAAATCAGTGACTGGAAAATTTTGTAATTTATTTTCATGAAGATTGGACATTTATCAAGCAAGAATTTACAGTGTGTGTACAGTACTATTTACAGTCAAACATTCTCATGCACTGGGCTCAATTTTGGAAAATGTTAAAAACACTACATCATTAAATGAAGATTCTGAAGATGCTCTATGGCAAATTTGGTGACACTTAAATGTAAAATGTGGCAATGCGTAGCCTTAATGGCTTTTAAAGTTTTTTACAATAAACAAGAGTGGATTGACTTCATAATTGACTAGAGGTTGTAATGAAGCAGTTTCTTCACCTATTGACGGAGATAATGTGAGTACAGCTCTATAACACACATTTGTTTTAAATTTTGCTGTGGCTCCATTTGACAAAATTTGGTGATTTTGCATGCATGGCAGTTTTGGTAATAATAATAAGTGGAACTGGACAGCAATGATGCGAAATTTTGCAAAGTTCACGTTAAGTGCAGTTTGCAGCCAATGCAACATTAACTGCATTATTCAATTCTTTCCATGTTATCTGATCTCTGTCTACCTGTCAAATGCAATGACCACGTCTGTTGGGTTGTGCACGGCACTGAAGTTGGCTGCCCTTACTTGAGCTTACTGGGGAGTGTACTTATGCTAAATGCAAATTGTTGTGCTTCCAATTTAAGATGAAGTATGATTTATCAATGGAACTTTATGCATAAGAACAGAATTGGGGTCTGCACACATTTTCCTCAATCTTACTTTTCTCTTACTGCATTTCTTCAGAACAAATTTAAGACAAAAGTTACATTTTTAAATTAGTTTTTGCCTATGTTAATGTCATATGTCTTATTTTATTCTTCTGTAACCCTGTTTCAATCCATGTCGCCTATTTTTATGTTTATTTTATGATTGATCATCAGTACATCCCTTTTTAACACTGTTCCATAGAAATTAAGTTTACAATTTTGGTTCCCATAAACATTCGTCAAAAGAAAACAAGGATCCAGCGCAAGATTATGACAACAGCAAAGTAGCTGTATTTATATGAGCTCTTTTAATGATTTCTTGCTCTATTTATAGCCCCACTCCAGAATTAATTTGGCCATATGGTAGGCATATTCACATAAGAGTCTTGATGAGTTGTGCATGGAATGCAAGCTTTGTTCAACCTTCCATAAGTCACTGTAGAAAATACAGGGCTGCTTCACATTACCAATGTATACCAACAGATATCCCATACTGCCAAGCCTCATGTAAAAAGGTCAATCCGTTTGACAGTGAAAAATACCTTTTACAAATATAACAAAATCAGTTCAAATATTAACACAATCAGTAGTGTGACCAAAGTGTTTTAACCAGGGTTGCCCATGCTGCAATTATGGTTTGAGACTTCTATGACATCAGAATGCTTCAAAGCTGTATTGTGAACATAGTGATTTTTTCTAATGTCTAGTTGCACAGTTCAAAAGAACACACCATAATATATTGTTCAAATAGAAAACCCACAAACATCCCCTGTCCCACAGTGTCTTACATCTATCAATCAAAGGTATAACACAAGTCTGAGGTCATAATCATGCCTAAAAGGCGTCGCTTGCAACTAAATGGGCAATGTTTCTATTTTGATACCTTAAGGAGAAACTAATGTGCTTACAGACAACTCTGACCCTTTCTCGCCATGGGACACAGTAAGCGGACCTTATTGTGTACTCTTCACTAATGGGCTTCATCAAATGCTGACTGGGGGTCCATCATGGGAAGCTCCAGCTTCTCGCACTCAGTCAGCTTCAGGGTTAAGTGCTGGGCAATCTCATTAGGATCGGTGTACTGAGCAGCAGGGACATTCTGGTGGAAAAAAAAAGAGTTAAATTTGTGTTAATATGGTGAAAATCAAAACATCATTCCTTGGAACAGTAAAATGTACAAAAAGGGTTAGTAATGCTTAGTGCCAACAGCATTCTGACAGAGCACGATTTAGTGGTCCTACGAACTTGATATAGGGGTGAGTAGATAAGTGAATTTTCAATATAGGGTGAAAATTAGTTTGGACTGTCTCTGCAAAGGGATTGAGTACTTGTTAAATAAAAACATTTCAGCTTTTGATTTTTAATTAATTTGAAAAATTTTTTAAATATACAGATCAGTGACAAAAAAAAATTCAGCAAATTTGAATTCAAGCTGTACCACCAGGAAAAGGCGGCAAGGGGGTTGAATACAGTTCTCTCAAAAAAGGTTTACATCCATTGTCAGTTCACTTGTCCTGTGCTGCTGTTGTTCCAGAATGATCTTCAGAAGGTTAGTCTGTGATGTAACCCAATGTTGAGAGTTAGTCGGGAGGCAGTGGCACCTAATTCCTATTCCCTTCCCTACACCTATCCCTTGTTCTATTTGAAATTTTTTGCAGTGTCATAAATTGCCAAAGTGCGTCACACTTCACACAGGCAGCAAATCCACCAATGTCTGTTTCCTGCCATGAGACCTTATGACTGCCAACTTGGATGTAAGCGTTCCACTGAATTAAGCGCGCAATGCCTCCAAGTTGTAGCGACGAGAGGTCATCCCATTCTTCCACTTCTTCCAATATGACATGAACGTGGCCAGGAGATACCAGAGGCCATCGAAGCCCAACAGCAGTTGCTTTAAGAGCCTGTCCTTTGTTGGGTTTGACTGTGGCTCAAGAAAGGAACACAAATATAAACAGCGTTTTGGATTAACTCCCTCTGTCATCCATGTTCCTGTATCTAACCCCACTGAAGAGTCACAGATGGCTTTTAACCTAAAGGCTTTTTCTCCTGTGCTCTTGGCGCTTCAAGGAAATGACATGTACCTTGACGTTGCTCTGATGGAACAAGCTGCTTATCCATTGATTGTGCTGCAGGCTATTTCAAGTGGTCAGCCTCTCCTGAAACAAACCCTTGCTTTATCCAACAGTCCTTAGGAAGTATAGACCTATTTTAAGTACAGTATAGACCATGGAGAAAGTGATATCAATGCAACTCCTAAAGTCAGTGGAAAGAGATAACATCTTTAAAAATGCTCAGTAGTTCAGAAATCACATTTTAACAAAGGTCATATATGTGATAAGAATTGAGAAGATATCTAAAATAATGAAGCATCGTTGAAAAGTTGTTCATTGTTTATATTTTCATTCTATACTAAAAAATTGAACACCTTGCTGCTGGCCAATACCCATTGCTTGTCAATTAGTGAAATCTGAGGCATTTTGTATGCACATTTCTCATACAATACCCAATTAATCTGAAAACTAATTATCTGTTGGTGTGTTCTAAGGCTCCAGACTGCATCAAGTCATGCCCACTTGTCCCACAAATCACAAAGTCTTCCCCTGGGTGAGCATGAATCCAGAAAGTCCTAGCTAGAAAAGCTCAAACAATTGGCCATGCCATGATTGGAGCTGTGCTACTGCTTCATTTTCTTCCCCTATGGAACAATGTGCCATACTATAGTCAACTAGATGTGTTAGTTGTTCCTTATAAGCTACATCCTACTTGTGAGGCAAAATATGTTTGTATATAATTTTAAAGCCACTTCCAGGCAAAGCGCAAATCTGAGGGGTGGGGGCATAGCATAGCCCAGCACCCCCGTAGAACCGGCCTAGCCTAGTTCAGGTCTTTGGACTTGTGTCATAAATGCATACGCTATCATAGCTCACCTTCAGCTCTGCAATTTTGCTTTCCCTTGTGCTGAACTCTCGGAGCATGAAGTTCTTTCCAGCCTGGAATGCAAAACAGCATTAGCTGTTTATGTTGCTCATTATGGTAGAAACTATTACAACAGACAGTGTGTAGGCGGACATCTTCCAAAAGATTTCTATGAAGGGAGAGTTACGAATTGTGTCCTAAGTGTTCAACCTTCATGCACATTCAAAAACTAGGTAGCCAACTCGCCTCATGATAGAGCCGCGTGTCGTTTATCCTGATCAGCACTCCGTCCACTCGTAGGAAGAAACGCAGCAGCAAGAAGAAGCTGGTGGGCATCACCCTCTGCATCATTCATAAGACAGAGAACAGCAAGTTTATCTACAGCACTTCAGATTCATTGTCATACTGCTCTACTCATTACTCTTAAGTTTGCATGTGACAGTATATCATGACAGAATACAATACGATACAAAAATTCCACAATATGTATTTCGGAGCTGAAACCTGTATTATAATATCAGATAGGCATAATCAGATTTAAACTAGATAAATTGGATAAGAGAAATTTATAAAATATCATTTACCACAGAACCAAGTCATTTTCAACCATATTCATATAATTCCTAAAATGAAACAAACCATACCATTACCTTTATATATAAATGTAATTTAATTTCTGACATTTTTACATCATAAGTGTTTATGACTGATTTCAAACGAGATGTCTCAGTAAGGCAGCGGTAATATAAAAGAAAAATCTCCTAATAAGAGAATGAAAACAAGAATAATTAGAGAATAAAAAAATAAATAGACATTTGGCACTAACAATTTTGACGCTGATCATGGATACGCCATGGTCATGCAACTCGTCCTCAAACAGCAGCACCTCATCAAAGAACATGATCTGCTCCCGTGCCTTCAGCTTTTCCATGTCTATACGCTCTGACGTCTCAGTCACCTTTACAGACAAAAAAAACAGGTCATACCATGTTCAGATATACATGTTCACAGTTAGAAATAAAGTTGGTTGGCATGGCTATCTGAAACTATGAAATTTCATAGTTGCATTTGTGAATATGTACAATATATGAATACTTCATTAGTGAAAGTTGCCCACCTTTATCTGCATGTCTCCACCTATCAAAGTGCCTCTGTAGTCAGTGGTGTATGTCCAATCATAGCGCTTCACCACCTCTTTGGAGTGTTCTGAATCAACCCTGGTATGAGATTACAGAGATTCACGTCAGATCATGTAAATTATCTTTTTCTGGACACACAAATCTAATTCATTCTTAAAGAGAGATTGCAGTCTTCCTGTTTATTGTGTTACTGACCACATCCCTACGAAACCAGGTCATATCATAGATATCATCTGCTTTCGTATTAGTGGTTTGAGATAATAGCTGTTAATGCGGAACTCCTTCAACACTACGCCTTGGTAACATACTGTGATGACCATCTTGCCTGCTCTCCTGCCATTCCTGTGCACAGGCCACCTTGACAGTGTCCTCCATGTTGTTTACTCTCCTAAGGGCATCGATGGCATTGAACTCAATGCCATAGCCATCTGTGTGCTGGATGCGCAAGACATTGTCTCCAAACAGCATCTCTGGGAGGCACGGCATGGTCATCTCCTCTGCTAACCTGGAGAGACAAATAGCAAGTGGCTACTGACATTGGGCCTCATTCACGGAACATGCGTACGATCAGATTTGATCATAAAGCATTTGTACAAACGTTTGTACGAACATATTCTGATTCATCATTTTGTTCATATCTAAATTTGTTTGTTGGTACGATCAAATCCTGTGTTTGGAAACATGCGGGAAGGCTCTTAGAATGGCTTATTCTTTATGAAAAATCCATTACAGTAATGCCAAACCTCATTAACAACTGTCCTCATTCATAACAATACAAGATTGGTTGATCACCAAGTTTCAAGTTTATTGTCACATACTAGATAACAACGTACATCATTACCAGCAGTGAAATTCTTGTTCTCCGGGTCAACTCAACTTTACACAGTAAAAATAAGTCAAATAAGTAAAAAGGTAATAATACAATAAGTAAATAGAAAATAAAGTAAATA
>CABFOQ010049296.1:0-15503 GCA_900660455.1 Gephyroberyx darwinii | reverse complement strand
TCACCTCTTGTTAGCTGGCCTAAACACATCTTTTCTCCTCTCTTTTCAAAACTTCTCCGCTTCTCCCTATCCTCCCTGACAGCACAAAGTGGGCTTACGTTTTTGACTGACAACCACAACAGACACCTTCCCCCTGCTCCCCTTCACCCCCATTTTAATCCCCTCCCTATCCCTCGCTCCCTCCCTCCTCTCTTCCTCTTTTGTTCTGAGTGACGCTCGAAAGCCGCCGTGTCAGCATCTTTTCCATCTCTGATTGCCTTATTAGCCGGCGGTGGCACCCGCAGCTTTTCTGACACAGATGGTGAAGGAGGAGGGTAGAGCAGGAAAAAAAATGGCTGACTTCTGTTTGTTGTTGTTACTTTCCCCTCCCACCTCTTCTCAGGCTTGTTTGTGTGGACACTGACACCTCGGGCTGACACTGACACACTCCTGACACTGATGCCTGTCAAGGCAACATACGCAGGATGGCAGGGAAAGACTAGCATTTAGTTTGTGTGAGTGTGTGTGAGTGTGTTTACTGCTGTCAGGTTTCTCTCACTTCGTCAGCTAAGCTGCTTTGTCTTTAGCTACTCTCACCATATAGACTTTTTTTGCAACAATTTTGCATTCATTTCAATGCAGTGAGCTGTCTACTGCACTGCAGCTGCTCTGGCCGTAGGTCGAAATATTATGACTTAATGTATAATTTAATTGAATTGTTTGATAGATCTGTAACATTGTAGCCTGTGTGTTTTATATTTGGAGTAGTGTATAATTAAGAGTGTACAAAAACAGCATAGGACTAGTTTGATGACCAAGGAATGATGTCAGTTACCTTTTCATGTAACACACGTGCACACTAAACAAATGCTACACACACACACACACACACACACATATACACACACACACAGAGTTGCAGCTGTTGGACCTCCAGCTTTTCCCAGGCAGCAGTAACTGGCACCTCACAAACATCAGGTATTATGTCCATTCCGATTATGGGAAAGAGAGCTACATGCTGTTTGAAGCTGACAGCACATCTGCCTCCTCACTGGAGACTGATTCTGGCACCTCAGACAAGCATCTTATGAGGGCTGGATTGGGGAGCTGCCTTAGCATATCTCCCTGACTCTCTATAATATTTCCCTCTCTTGATCTGCTTTCACTTTTCACATTTAGATCATACTGATGTATGTAATAAATGTTGTGCAAGTGGTCACACAATTATATTCATAATTCTTAATTTCTAATATACTTTCTGTATGTCTTGGCCAACTGGAATACTTGGGTGAAAGTAAAAAGCAAAGGGTTATTTCAAAGGGTTTATTATGGTTGAAATCAAATTATATGCTAGATATGAAGACAGTAACAGAAAGAGAGGGCAGCCATTTTCTATAGATACCATAAAACCCTCTCTCTTCTTTTAAAATGGCACACTTGACTCTGAGTACAAGGGGAGCATGGGCAGTGACAACACAGCTTGTCATGTCCATTGGCCATTTCCTAGCATCATGCTGTGAGGACTTCCACAGCCCATGCCAACTTGACTTCAGCCAACCATGGCTTGGCAAGGCTGATGCAGCTGGCATTTCCCCCACTATCTCTTACTTGTAAATCCATAGTATGTGTGGCATGTTGCTAGCATAGAGCAAATCACAGTCAGTGGCAAAATAGAAAATGAAATACTTGACGTAGATTGTATGTCTGTGGGTTTGTCTGGCATTTAAATTTGCTGATAAGGAGAGAGCTACAGGATTTAATGAAAGTATTGTATTGAAATGCAGATATGCATACGATTAAATCACCCTTGCTAATGTATTGTTATTGCTGAGTATACGTTGTGAAGCAAACATCAAAGCGAGTCTGTACAGTTCCTTTAATGATGCACATTTTTCCTGTTTAATTTCATTTCATTTAAGATCAGAATGTCCTCAGTTCTATTGTGAAGTAACAAATCTTACCACATGATTAATATGTATCATCTCCCCTGAGGAGAGGGGAGTGAGTGTTGTTCTCTGCATAATTTGAAATTTTGCTTGTTTTCTAGTTTTTAAGCTAAGGGGAGATATTTCTGTAGCTCATCTCTGCTCTCTACCCTTGCTGAGCTGCAGTGTTCAATAGCTTCATTAGGCTGTGCAGTGAAGGGGACTATCTGTCATTGTCAAGATATGGATGTTTGCCACTTTATTATTGCAAACCTGTGTCCTCTGCTGGGACTATTGACAAAAATCTCTTTAGGATTATTGCACCTACCACCCTCACATAGTGAGGAAAGCAGTTAAACAGAAACATGACTTCCAGGCAAAAGGAACATACACCATTGGTGCCACTATAGTAGATATGCCTGGCATTATTAAGAAGTGAATATCTGATGTTACTTTTCTCTTGTTTTTCAGCTTATGGGCCTGAAGATGACTTTAAGGTTGATAAGATCGATGAGGAGGAGCACCTACAGGATGACGGCCTTTCCCTAGATGGCCAAGATGCAGAGTATCTTTTCAATGATGATGAGGACGCAGGACATCACTTCAGCTGCCAAAACTCTCCACTCAGCAATGGCACTAACCCAGACGCTGGTTACGCCTCTCCACTCAGCAACACCAGTGATCAGCTGGTGGACCTTAAGACGACTTCCTCCTTCATAGACGTTCAGGACAAGGTAGAAGATAAGCCGGTTGGGGGGAACACAGAGTCCACCAATGGCCTCTCGCTGCAGGACAGCCTGGCACAAATGAAAGCCGTCTATGCAAACCTGATCTCAGATGCCTCTTGGTCCAGCCTTGCCCTGGATATGCTTAAAAGTAAACAAGGGAACAATTTCAGAGCAAGCAACAGCAATGGGAGCAATCACAAAGGGAGCAATGGCTTCCTTCACAGTCACAGCCAGGGCAGCAGCCATGTGAAGAACAGTTGTAGCAGCAGTAATGCCTCAGCCACCATCAATAATACCACCAGCAGTACCACCACGAGTACCGCATCAAGCAACGCCAACAGTGGCAACAGTGTAAGCTCTGCCAATACAGGAGGTGTAGCCTATGACTGGCACCAGGCGGCATTAGCCAAGACCCTACAGCACACCCCATACCATCTCCTCCCTGAACCTAGCCTTTTCAGCACCGTGCAGCTCTACAGGCAGAACAATAAGCTCTATGGCCCTGTGTTTACGGGTGCTAGCAAGTTCAGGTGCAAGGACTGTAGTGCAGCCTACGACACATTGGTTGGCCTGACAGTGCATATGAATGAGATGGGCCACTACCGTGACGACAATAAGGACAAAGAGGATGATCGAGGCAAGAGGTGGTCCAAGCCCCGCAAACGTTCTCTGATGGAGATGGAAGGCAAGGAAGATGCCCAGAAAGTTCTTAAATGCATGTACTGCGGCCACTCTTTTGAATCCTTGCAAGACCTGAGTGTCCACATGATCAAAACAAAACACTATCAGAAAGTGCCTCTAAAAGAACCAATGCCAGCCCTCACCTCAAAGCTGGTACCCCCAACCAAAAAAAGAGCATTTCAAGACTTGATGTCCCCAAGCTCACCAGAGTCTGTCACACCTGGCATACCCCTGGGAGAGATCCCCAAAGACCAAAAAGTGTCCAGTCCCTATGTCACAGCTAATAATCGATATGGTTATCAAAATGGTGCCAGTTATACATGGCAGTTTGAGGCACGCAAGGCACAAATTCTCAAATGCATGGAATGTGGCAGTTCACATGACACCTTGCAACAGCTGACAGCCCATATGATGGTCACAGGACACTTTCTCAAAGTCACCAACTCAGCCTCTAAAAAGGGTAAGCAATTAGTTTTCGATCCAGTCATTGAGGAGAAAATTCAGTCAATTCCTCTGCCGCCAACTACTACACGACTCCCAGCTCCTAATGGGAAGCCACAGTCCGACTCTCCCTTCCAGCCCTCTACCCCAGAGGAGCAAAAAGAAGAAAATATGGAGGAAGAGGTGGAGATGGAGATGGAGATGGAGGAAGAAAAAATAGAGGCAAGGGACTTGGAGAAAAAAATAAAAGAGGAAAAAGATCCTTCTGAAAAAAGTGAAAAAGTTGTAAAGGCCAGATCTTACCAATATCTCAGAGAAGAAGATTTGGAAGAGACACCCAAAGGTGGTCTGGACATCCTAAAGTCATTAGAGAATACAGTTTCAAGTGCAATCACCAAGGCCCAGACAGGCACACCAACCTGGGGTGGATACCCCAGCATCCATGCTGCCTATCAACTCCATGGGTCTCTGAAGTCTACCTTGCCTTCATGTGCCCAGGTTCAGCCTTTATTCAGCACCAACAGCTTGAAGATACTGTCCTCTGATCTAGGCGCTTTGATCCACTCACCAAATAGCCCCTCTCCACCTCCTAATCACAAGAGCAATGTACTGGCCATGGAGGAGCTGGTGGAAAAAGTGACGGGGAAAAGCTCAGTGAAGAAGGAAAAAGAGGAAAAGCCCTTACAGAATAAATGTAAATCCATGTCTGCCAAGTCTCCCTCGCCAATTCCTAAGGACAAACAGGCTTCACCCAAACCAGAAAACCTCTCTAAGCCAGTGGAAAGCACTACCATAGAGGACAAGACTGAGTCTAGAGGCAAAGAAGGAGAGCCAATAGACAGTAAAACAGATGCACAGATGAAGAGTGAAGCTAATGCACCAAAAATGGCTGTCAGCAATGGCTGCAATAACTTAGGCATCATCACTGATCACTCACCCGAGCAACCTCTTGTCAACCCTCTTAGTGCATTGCAGTCTATCATGAACAACCACTTGGGGAAAGCTGCAAAGGTGGCCACCCCCTTCATAGACCCCTTTGCAATGCTTTACAAGATCAACAACAACATGATGGAAAAGCCTTTAAACAACTCCGCTCAGGTCAAGCAAGTGGAGCCGCTGAGTCAATACCATGATAATGACGATCAGCCCATGGACTTGACAAAATCCAAAAACACTAATGGAAGTACATCTAAGTGTAGCTCTACTACACTGAACAACAGCGATGTAAACAACAGCAACACACCTGTTCTCAAAAATTTCTCACAGTCTGTATCTCCACCCCTACGGGAGAATGCACTGATGGATATCTCTGACATGGTAAAAAATCTGACTGGCCGTTTGACACCAAAGTCCACAACCCCATCTTCCATCTCTGAGAAATCAGATATGGATGGCTGTACTTTTGACGATGGCTTGGAGGAGCTGTCACCCATCCAAAGACGGAAAGGTCGACAGTCAAACTGGAATCCCCAGCACCTCCTGATTCTCCAGGCCCAGTTTGTTTCTAGTCTTCGGGAGACTCCTGATGGAAAGTTTGTCATTACGGACCTGGGACCCCAGGAACGTGTCCACATCTGCAAATTCACTGGTCTCTCCATGACCACTATCTCACATTGGCTGGCCAATGTAAAATACCAGTTAAAGCGGACAGGGGGAACAAAGTTCCTAAAAAATATTGACTCTGGCCAACCCCTGTTTTTGTGCAGTGACTGTGCATCCCAGTTCAGGTCTTCCTCCTCCTACATTAACCATTTGGAGTCACACCTTGGGTTTACCCTAAAGGACCTCTCCAAGCTTTCCATAGATTTCATAGAGCAGCAAGCAGTCAGCAGAATAGCGGACAAGACTTTCAGTTCACCCGGACTTACAGAAGAAGACACTGGCTCGATATTTCAGTGCAAGCTGTGCAATCGGACCTTTGTGAGCAAGCACGCGATTAAGCTGCACCTTTGCAAAACACATGGAAAGTCACCAGAAGACCATCTCGTCTTTGTGAAAGAGTTGGATAAGTTTGATAAACCATGAAGGTGGATAAAGCTGATAGCATGACAGATTAATGTTGCACTATATCTCTAAGCTACAATCTGTCGTTACAGATAGTGCCACAACTGTATTAAGTATTATTATGACACAGATATTATAATGAAAACATGGTAGCTTTAATACCACTTAATTAATCAATCAGTTATCCATGATGGTTGGGGCCTGCACTGCAGAGGTGCCAAGCTAAGTTGTATAAGTTGAATTTTGGCAATATAAACATGCAAAATTCAAATTGGTGAGGCAGGCATGGCACTATATAGTCACTGACTGATTGTTGCTTTCTTAATGCACTGCATCTTATCTGAGCCTTTGAAAAAGTCCATCTGTTGTTTTAAAACTGGACCACGCTTTTATTTTGATCTCTGTTTTTGAATGATTGTTTTTTATATTTCAACACAGGATTTGCATATTATTTATAAGAACAATTTGTGCATGTTTTTTATGTAAAACAATGAGCGTATTGTGTTTCATGAAATTTGATCCCTGTTGACCAAATTGATATCCCTGTCTAACAAATTTGGAAAATTTAAGTTTATATGAAGGTAAATAGTAAAAATAGCCACATTGAAAGATTGTGTTCTCAAAAGTTAAGATGATTTCAGCACTTTAAGGAAGTGTAAATGGGTAAAGAAATGTATGGGTAAAAATAACAACACATCACCTTTTTTGAGTTTTCAATTCCCCTGATCACTTCAACATTGCAATATGAGGGAGATATCGAACTTAGCAACTATAATATTGTTTTGTATTTGCTGTTAAATTACAGAAATTCTTACAAAAAATATGTTTGGCATCTTTGTTTCTCTAGTATACTATCATTTTATGGTTGTTTCAACATGTACAGTATTTGCATTAGTACCAATTTTATTATTGTGAAGCTTCAGTTGTAAAATTGATGAATTTAAAAACGTATTGTATGAATAATCAGCAAGTATGTATACATGTATGTCATCATATCTTGCTCTTTACAGTTCAACATTATTTGTACTGTGTGCATTTTTATAATGTTATTTTATAGACAAATATGGGGGGAAATGTATAGCGCTACAGAATACTGTAGGACCACAAAGTCCTTTTTTCAATGAAAAGTAGGTCCTTCAATGTGGTTTACATGGAATGACTTTGCTGGCATCTCCTCTGATGCATGGTACTGTATATAAAATTGAAAAAAGCAATTCTCATGAAATAATAGATTTCCATGTTTTATCATCAACCCTATTATTCATAATGGCATTCTTTTATCCTCAATTGTAAAATAAACTCCCATGTTCTGGATTAACCTTTGGTGTTGTCTGAATGACCTTGGGGCGGTGTGAAATCCAGCCAAATGCAACAAAGGCAGACCTTGCAAATTAGATTATCTTATTCTATAGTCATGGCCATTATTGATATAGATAATTCTTGTTTTTCTTTTAAATGTTTAAATGTTTATGTTGGAGATGTTCGTAGTATTAATATTGCAATTGTAGATAACTTCCTTAAGACACAATGATGTTTCCCTGCTGTATTTCCAGATTTAAAGACACTCTTCACATACATACATACATTTCATCAGAACAACATTATGCATGAAATCATTGACCTCTTGATTTCCAAATTGGAATATATATAGAGGATGGCATGTGACTGAAGAACTAAAGACCAATACAAAATTTGAGAAAGAAGGAGGACTAACTGAATAATCCACTTACCATGTGTGAGACATGGGAGTTTGTCCTCAGGGACCTTCCTGGATTGCTATTCCTGTCTTTTTAACTGAGAAAGTATGGACCCGTGGATGCCAGCTTCCCCTTAAACAGAACGTACCTTGCTCATTGTGGATGCTGTTTGTGGCTTTAAGCAGACAACACATTACTAGCCAGGGTTTGAGAAGCGAGCAACAGGGTCCTGCTTTTTCATGTTTCAGGCATAGTTTCCCATGGATGGTGTGTTTGGGATGATCAAAGTGTGGTACCAGAAATAGTAAATAAAGCACAAAAGACAGTCCAAGTGCATGAATATTGGGCTTGTGTTAACAGTGGCCTGTAGCGCTCATCGCATCCACAGAATAGATAATAATGATTGACTTGACTGGAACGTGTCTGCGAGCATCAATAAACTCCAGAGACTGTCTTGTCTCTGTCATATGAAGAGTATTTCTCCACCTTAGTTACATATTCATTCTGTGTGGGGACTGTTTAAGACGCTGTAAGAACATTGGACAGTGCAGACCTGGAACCCCTAGAGAATCATCTAAGCATCAAACTATGCACAATGGGCTCAGGGTAAATTAACTTTATACAATTATACTATTTACAGACCCACTGGCTGACAGGCACTGCCAGATGCTGTGTCCGACTGCCCCAAACCAAGGTACCAAACATGCTGGCCCAGCCAGATGCTGAGGCCAGCTCAAAAAGAAGAGAGGGGCTGCTCCAGTCAGCCCACCAGATGCTAGGTTTCCTGGAAAAACCAGACATCACTGCATTTGGGACCAGTAAGTAAACCACTTTCTTGGAACTTACACTAGCTCCCAGAAGGAGGTACTGGCTGCCACATTCAGATGGTAGAATCTGGAGAAAGTATGCCAGTTTCCTTCTCTTCACCTAAGTGGTCACCATACCACAGATAGAGAGCATCTGTATCCCCAATAGCACTGGCAAGTCCATCCACATGCACACTTGAAGGATCATAACTACGATCCAGTGTGACAGTCTGGACTTTGACAGCACTCTGACAGCCCAGGCACTCCAGCTTGAAGCAGACAAACAGCTGGTCTGTCTTCTTCTGTGCCTGTGTATAATAAATGAACTCCTTCAGAGCATTGCTTCTACTCATCCTGTGCGGAGGGGGGCACGAAGGGGCAGAGCAACTCAATTGAAACTCATACAGCACTTGAGGGAGAAATGCTGGGTTCAAATATAGGACCACCCCACCCCCCATACCTTGGGCAGGAATCAAAATACTCTTGTGCACTGCCAGAGCCACTCTCTGACATTATTGGAGGGAAGGCAGTGACAGACGTATCAGATCTCCCAAATGTTGGGCTTCAGGAGGGGGTGGGGCTGCAGCACATTTAGGACCCTCTCCTGGTCTCATCCTCTGAACATCTTGTGAGGAACTGCCTAACTAGCAACTCATTGTCATTGACAATCAATCCTCCCCAAAATAAACTTCTTTAGCACCCTGAAGCTGGACAAATCTCACAGCCATACATGTCCCTGTTAAGATAGCAAGTAGTAAGACAGTGAAAATATATATTCCTGAGTGAGAACAAAATAAAACATTTCTAATGCTCATGAGCATGTCTCTGAACATATTTTGTGTATTCCCAGTGCTATTTGGCACCCGGGTTAGTGTCAATTGTTTCTTTATAGTGTTAAATGAATATGACAGGTTTTCTTCAGCCAGAGCCCATGACGAGTCCCAAATCAGGGAATGTGTGTGAGCCTTTAGCAATTTAAAATATAGACATAATCCGTTTTAGAAGAAAATGTGAATAAAACACATTTTCATAAAAAAATTAGGATTTGTTGAGACTTACGTTTATGGTTTAACATAGAGCTAAGCTTTACAGTTCACAAAGACACCTAGCAAGACACCTGATAAAAGAGGCCATGGCACGTCTCCACTGAAGGTATTTAAGTCGACATACTCCCACCCCATGCCGCTCTTGAACACTAGCCTGAGGCATTCTTCTCAAGAAACAATAGAGTTCCAGTGCCTTGCAGCGTGCACTCTGTGCCTGGAAGACATTAGAAAGAGCAGTCAAAAATACAGGGATTAGTCATGTACAATAAAAGTCACATATGATAAAAGGCAACATAGTGCATAACATACGGAAATTAACTGATGTGTGATACAAATAATGCTGACTGATTCAACAGGAATAAACAAATGAACATGAAACAGAATTTCAACTTCTTATTAATTCATTTGTTTTCACTTTCAAAACTTTTCACAATCAGAAAAGGCAGAAATGTAATATCAGCAGAATGTATTTCTTTTCAATAAGAGCAGTACCTTCCTTCCCTGGCTGATGTGTACTTGGATACATGAGCCACTCCCATGTGGGTACCTTACACTCCACTCTCTTTTTTTTCTTTACTTGAAACTTTTTGCTGAGGTTTAATAAATCATACTTTCTAACAAATATGTGTCTGCTGCAGAGTCAAGCGCAGAAGGTTAAACAATATAATCCAGTAGTTCACCTTGGAGTTAGTTCGAAAAAAAACATGTTTATATCATTCATTTGACATTTGAGAGCTGGCCAACGAGAATAGTAGCCAAATTGTGCATTTTTGTCAGGAAAAAAAACACATAATGCCACCCTTCATTTCAACATGCCTTCAGTTCTGTTCTATCAAGGTGACATGGTCTGTATTAACTGAGGTTCAGCATGTCATGTACTGTATATGGCCAGAGCGAGGCTGAGATTTTGAGCTCTAAGTGCTCATTCACCCTTACAGTCAGGCGATGGGGGGCACTGTTGAAACAACTACAAGATTGGTGAAGTTAAAGTTACAAAATTTGGAGTTGTATGAGCAACAACAAGATAGGGAACACTAAAATAGTTGGAGATGAGTGAACCAAATCAAAGCCACAAAAAGCATCCAACACGATTCGATGGCCACAATCTCTAAAGGAAGTCTTACAGTATGTTGGTGGTTCCTTTACTTCAACCATTTACAGTAGATGATCTAATCTATAATTGCTTTGGTAGAGCAATGACAGTGGCTCCTGCAGACAAGTGTCCAATTCAGGATAACTCAGTCAATAAATGTATTATGATGTTGCAAGCATGCACCACTAGCATGTCCCAATCTACAGGAAATATGAGTTGTTTCATAGATGGCATTTGCAAAACAAGCCATCTTTGTCTTGTCAAGAGATGCCACAACAAATACAAAACCTCTACATGTGACTATGTCAGGCAAGCAATGTTTTGTTTGTTCTCTTATGACTCTTGTTTGCTTTAAAGCAAACAGAAAATAAATTGGCTCCATGTCATCACCATTACCAGACAAACAGAGGCTCACAGACAGCAATACAAATTAGATGTTAAACAAAATGGTGTTTATGACAAGAGGCCTTGTGATGCACTCTGTTATCCATTTATAATAATCAAAATGGAAAGCTCCAAGTCACAGCAAGCTGTTCTGCAACTGAATGTTAACATCTGCAAATCCGTGAAGTATCAGATGCCAGTGAAATGCACACAATGGATGTAGGGAGTGTTTGAATCCTTGTGACATGCATATCATGTTTACTCATGCTGACAGCAATGATGCAATGAAAACAAAGCACACAGAATTAACCATGTCCCCCTCACCATTTCATGGGCATTCCACTGTGGAGCACAGCCTGGTACAATAGTTAACAAGACCTTGCATTGAAAAAATAGAATGCACTCCACTGAGAATCAATTCCCTTTGTACAGTATTTGAAACTGAATTGCAAAATGTATACGCCATCAAAACATTTTTTTTCATGTAAGAAGTTGTTTGTAAAGGACAATGGCTAATGAACCCTATATCAGTGCGTTTGGTTCGTTTTTCAAATGTAAGTGAAGATGAAAACATAATGCACATAATGATGCACATAAGGATTTTGCACACAATGCAAAACACTAGCATGTACCAGATTCAACTCCATGCAGTTGCAAAGGTTTTCCAGGCATGTAGGACGCTCAACCATCAGGGTACCTTTTAAACGTTTATAGGTGACACACTGCAGTGTCATTTCAGACAATAAATGATCTTTATAATATGCACAACCCCTTTGTTTTCCATGTATTTACATGTGCTGGTTGCTTCATGCAATTTACTCTGTGTCGACCAAGCCAAATATACAGAGAATATTAAGGCTGGCTTTACACGGTGAAACTTTCACGCAACTGGTTGCAGGTTGCAAATTGCATGAAACATAATTTCCATGCAACTTGACAGTTGCACGAAGCAATTGAAAAATAGGTTTTATGAATGTGTTACAAACCAATGTTCATATTAAATGTTATCGTTGATTATGAGTATGAGCGATTACTTACGGTGGTGTTTTCTTAAAGGAAAATTCCACCCTTGGATACTCTTATACTGTTATGTATCATCAATCAGTGATGTCCAATGCCAGGAGTTATTTTGTGGGGTTTTTTTTGGTGTACCCACTTTCCCTCATCCTGCCTCATCTTCATCTCATCAGTGATTTACAATATTTCCCAAAATGCCTTTCAACAACCCACAGAGAACAAGCGTGAACTTCTTGCATTTCAGCTGTTGGTTTGTATGTGACTGGAAAAAGTGGATTTTTCTTCTTTTCCACCTTAAATAACTTGTAAGGCAAACAAGTAAACGCACGTTAATGAATATGTTTGTGATTACTAGAAGAGGACGAACAATTTATAACCACTAATATTTGAGAAAATATATGTTCCTACGTATAAACGCACAGTCAGAATTCAATAGCTTGCTTGCCATATAATCAAACCATTTCGTTCACTATGGTAAGAAATAAGTGCCAGCAGAGATTGTATTTGAATTGCATAAATGTGACTTTGGCATGCTCATATTGAACTACTGAATTAAAAATAATGATTTATAGAATAAATGAATTCAAAGATTGTACGGCTCAATTTAAAATGGAATGGCTTGATGTGATTATTATTAATTTTAGCTATAATTTCAAATTTGGTTTTCCTTTGGTTTTTCCTTTAATTTAGATTCAGTTTCCTGACACACATCCTGGCACAAGGAACTTTTGTTCCCTGAGTGTTGACTGCCTCCCCCCACCTGCCAACAGTGGGCCTGTCCCACTGTGCCTTGCTCATCTCCTCAGCCAGTGATCGAGTGTATCAGTTATTCTCCCCACTTGGTGGGCTGCATAGAAGACTCAATACATCAGTTTGCTACCTTGCAGACAGCTAGTATTGCTTAAAAGCAGTGTATTGCAGCCTGGCAGGCCTAGCATTGTTTGCAGCATCATCATATTTGGATATTTAGCAGTGGTATAGACTATCACTAGCCTGAGTATCATCCTGTGTGTGGGCTCCTCGGCATTCCTAGCTCCAAACAGGTAGTGGAGGTAGGAACGCCGCGGGGCCCACAGACAGGATGATACTCCGGCTAGACCATCACTGAAACATGTTGCATGCATAACCACTACAGTGATGCAACAAAGATATATAACCGTTTAGCTGACCAGCAATTCACTTAGCCATAAGACACTACCTAGCCAACAGCTAGCAGCTAACAAGGCCACATGTTCATGTTTTATGACAACAGTCAATTTTAGGTTGATTTAAACAAGATAAGTGGGGGAATAATACTCACTCATTGGCTGAGATGACGAAGAAGCCACAGTGCCACATGGCTCAGTGAAGACTGCTAGCCCACTGTTGGCAGCCTTGGAGGACCGAATGCCTTCCAGTTGACACTCTGTGCACAGAGGTGTGTCACAGGAAGCTGAATCTTTAAATCAGGAAAACTGATTTTGAAATTATAGTTAAAAGTTAAATTCAAGAACAATCACATTAACTTTGAAGCCATTGCATTTCATTTTAAATTGTGCCTCACAAATTCAATTTTTTTTAAATTAATTTCTTCAACAAATCCACATTTTGACAGTTAAATATGAGAATGACAAATTTAAATTCATGCAATTCAAATACAATCTCTGCTGGAACTAAATCTCTTTCCATAATATGAGGAGATACAAATATCCACCAAATATCCAATATCAAGCTAATTTTACTCCAGTGTTTTTCAAAACACAACATGTTTTGCGGCTGCACTGCATTGTCTATTGAGTCTACTGTTAGTGGTGAAATTGGTGATGATTGTTGAACATCGGTGCAAAATGTTGAGTCTCGAAAGAAGCCCTTGATCTTTGATTCTGAGGGACTGACACCAAAACCTGACGCTTAGTGTTGATGTTTTAGATAGAAGATTTTTCTCCATTACATTACATTGTCTACTTTTGGCCAATAATCCAGCTGAATAAGAAAAAAACAAACAACAAAACGGACCCAGGAAGGCAAGGTGCATCACCAGTAGTTGTTTTTATCAGTGTTAAAGTGTTATAGGGTGCACAATAGAGCACAGGATCGGAACTGAACTAATGTTTCCCCCAGAACAAATAAATATGCCTGAGGTGTTAGACTTACTTCATGGCATTTCTTCCTGTTACAGCCATTCTGTGAGAAACACAATATAGCACCTTAAAATTTGTAAAAACATGAATCCTTGATACTGGATTTGAACGGAGAAGCTGAAGGTTTAAAACCACCTGAGACATCTCATCATGGACAGAGTTCAATCCAACGCTAGTCGACACATTTGTCCCTGTCGAGATGCGCAAGCAGTCAAAACCGTCTTGTAAAGTGTTGTGTACCTGTCAGGATTGAGCCTTGTTTTGGAAGATATGGACGACATAATTCATCAGGCTGAGGGAAAGGCTCTTGAAGAATGGAGACATGACAAAGTCGATTCTTTCGAGAATAATGACGGCTGCCAAGGTACTAAATGGATGCAGTGTCTTTTAGGATCTATCAAAAGCCTTTTTTCGATGGTGCCAGTTTTCTGCAAAGCCCACAGGTGTGATGTGCTGCACCATCATTGTTGTGTCAAAGTAATGGAAATATTGAGACACTCATATATTATGAAACATTATTTATTAGTATCTCCTTTTTGGTGGATTTTCTGATCTCGCCAGCAAATCAAGTCTGACTATTTAATTGATGGACTGAACCTGCTGTATGAAGAACCAGTGAGCATTTCATTAGCTTGGTTTCCACTACAGGGCTAAGCAGAGCTACACAAAGTTTCTCATTTTCTATATCATAGAAATTGATTCACTTTCTGCCGATATTTTTATTTTTCCCAGAAGGACTATACATATAAATAAACAGTGTTTTAGATTTCATGTAATATAATATAAATGGTCCCGACTCTTGTGTGTAATTGGAGGCAACTGTCGCCACTGTGGAAAAAAATGATTTCACCGGAAAACTTGGAACGCACAGTGTGTGTGTGTGTGTATCTTTAATAACGGAGATTGATGCGTTCCCATTGGAGTTTGGATATGTGCTATTTAGGACCTAAGAAAGGTAAATAGGTTACACACATAGTACTGCGGTTCCACTCACAAATTCCTCATTATTTTGAACTATTCCTGGTTTTGGTTGCCAGATTTGAATGTCAAATGTCGTATTTATTTCATCTTGAGCTATGTGAGAAACCACTGTCATGTGGGTAGGTTTAGGCCCTTGGACAGTGTGACGAGTCTCATTCACATTCTGTCCAAACCTGACATCATTTGCATGAGAATAAGCCCCAACTCTGAAAACGTGACACGTCCCAGACAAGGGATCACAACTTGGCTGTCATATTAGGCCGGTAAATTCAGGTGACACGGATCCTGTGTCCTCATCTGGGCCAACTTGACAGTGGTTCATGTTCCCTGCTGTCTTTTTCTGAGGGTTTTTTTGGGAGGGGGGGTTGCTTTTAATCAGCATGACGAACCCGGCCACCCCCTGCACATACACACACACACACACACACACACATGCGCACACACACACACACATCTGAGAGTGGGCATATGCTGAGGGGCAGTGGGCTGGCCGGTGTGCCATCATTAGTCCAAGCCTACACGGCAAGCTTCTGACACATGTCGAAGGAGGTTCATTCGACCTACAGAAGGCGCATCCGCATTATGCAAAGGTAGCAGTGTC
>CABFOQ010049295.1:0-10876 GCA_900660455.1 Gephyroberyx darwinii | reverse complement strand
TAAGTGGTGTTCATTTGTGCAGATTATCTTGCTGAACAAAATGTTAAAGTATCATAAACTTTTGTTTGCCACAGAGCTTATTTTCTGCAATAATCCAAAATCCAATGCAAAAATCCCATAGGCTTTTTGTCGAGGGAACCAGGGCGATGCTAACTTCCGGGTGGCCTACAAAAATACGTCATCCCTGCACCACTCTATAGTACCAAAAGCAGTGCTTAGGTCTAGAAAGCACTAGAAATCTTTGCTAATTCACAAATCTTTAACCATCTGTAGTCTCTAGTCTGCTAGGATGAAATCCAGATGGAAAGGGTTCATAAATACAGTGCAGATGAACAAAAAACATCAACTATTTACATACAATTTATACATTGACTCACATCCAACCACCTAGATTTTCATCATCAGGACTTCAATCTTTAACTACTGCTGATTTATTTTACTCAATAATAACTAAACGTAACAAAGATGTAAGCTATTAATATGAACATGAAAAGCAGTTTTTCAGTTTGTCAAAACCCAGTGAATTTATTTTTGTTATGTTCAGATGTGCCTGTGGTGAGAAACTGTGAGATTTCTTTCTGTCTATAAAGAGGTTTTATTTCTCCTACAAACTGTGAGGAGAGATCAGCTGGTTGGCTTTGATGTCTAATGTTAATCTCATCTCAGCTGTCATGGCCAGAATCATTCAATACCCAGCTTAGGACCAGAAGATTTTGCATATTCACATGGTACACACATATGCACACGCGCACATACACACACACTATGTGTGCATACACTCACACATGAACACACTCCACAAGGGTTTGTATTGAATAGTGCTTAGCACAACAAACAATTTCAGTCAAGTTTTTCCATTCAGCCATAAGTCACAAATTGAATGGTCACTTTTTAATAACTTAATTCTCACACTGTGTTGCATTGAATTGAATGCAACACAGTGGATCCAATATTCAATTACAGAGGGACAGAACTGCAGTATGCCCACAGTCCAATAACTGGTTTCAATAAACAGTCAGGCTCACAATGGAAAAAAAAGCCAGCTACTATGTCTGGTTTCAAATAATGCTATTAAATACAACATGGTCATTGTATAAAACTACTGGCTCCAGACTTTTTCTCAGATACAGCAATATTTAGAGGGATGGTGAAATGGGCCATGATGAATATTGTATTGGAAAGCCCATTTTCACTACATTTCCTCACTACATTATAGCTTTCACATGGGTCATTGAGCCATGGTAATATCCAAAAGAGATACTTTGGGGGTCTCACATCATGATCTTGGTCAGTAGCCATAAAGCGTAGAGGTGAACATAAGAGTTACTCATTTTTCATGCCTCTCTAATGTATTAGACATTTCAGGCACATAGATATTTATTAATACACAGGGGCTGTTCTAACTATACATTGTGCTATTAAAGTAAGGTGAGTACTAAAGTAGAAATCTGGCTTGAATGTTAGATGACCATGCGATTTGAGTTATCAGGTGGTCGAATCCCATCACAGATGTTTTGTTCAATTTGGCCCACATCACCTCCAGAAGGCTCAACGGTCAATTCTGGGATCCCAGAACAACAATATCTATTCCTGTTCTCAGCATTGATCAGATCCCTAAAAAAGGTTAATAGCTTTTTGGCTTCCAACTACAGGGGTACAATTAAGATTAAGAGAAAGGTAATGGTTTAGGACAGGTTTGGCCCTACTATCAAACAATGATGCCATTGTTCATTCATTCAGTTCATTCAATTTTCTGAACATAATAATTAAACACAACTTGTCTATGAAGATAATGTGTCTAACAATACTATCATTATAAATATGTATGTACTGTAATACTCCTGAGACAGGGTAGAGTCTAAAAAAAAGTACCATGCACAACTACAGCATCAGATCAAAGTAAATGTAAATGTACACAACATGGTGAAAATAATTTAGAGAAATCTTCTACTAGCTTGATGTCGTTTAGCAGACATTTACCTACCAACATGATTCAATGTTGCAATCCTTTGTGCCATAATCTGGGATGAGCACTCACAGAAGCCCAATTCAGATGTCAAAAGAATGATGCACTAACCCACAAATGGTGACTATAGAGGACATCAGACTGCATCGTCATGGAGCTACAGGACCATAAGGCAGGCAGCAGTATTCACTAGCCACCTAATCATAATACTACAGGGTTGTGTGTGTGTGTGTGTGTGTGTGTCAATTGATGCCAATGTAATCCAGATGAATAAAGTAAGCAATGCATTTCACCTGACACTGAATGACTTACGAAAACCCAGGGTTATAATTGGGATTGATAGGCAAGCTACTATTAGATCAGAAAACAAAATTATTACAGTGTTCAGAGGAAAGTACAGTCCAGAAGAAACAATGAAGGACTAAAATCTTCATATGGTATCCCGTTTCATTTCAGATTCTAATGATGTGATTATCTGCAACATTTGAATGGTTTTCTATTTAATGTGATTCATGAGTGACATGCATATTAACTGACAAGCCTGCTGTCAATAATCAACCAACTGTGTGGAATCTAGGTGGGTATTAAAATTCACCGCTAATGGTGTCTGATCATCATCATTTGTCAGGTAAACATCCCTTGGAATTCAAATGGAAACTCAATGCCAGTACTAATAAAATCAGTGCCACTGAACAGGATGAGTTTGCTTTCATCATTTAAATCTTTATTTACTGCTGTTAAAATTTTGAAATCCTACTGTTTCTTTTAAAATTATTAAATGACATGTTATTTGAAAGGCAGGATTTACTTTTTTTTTAACCTAAGGAGCATATTGCTATGTGTCGGTATACCAGTTTGTGTTGACTTCTTCATGACACGACATGACATGGAACTTTCTGAAAAATCTACATGCATACAATATGTCTATGAACCACCAGTTAGCTGAGACAGAGTGGAAGAGAAAAGGGTTTTCCCCTCTGTCTTAAAAGGCAGCGTGGTCATGCCTTAAAGATTCAGTTAGCAGTAATCTAATTCTTTATTTTGACTGCACCTCTTTCCCTCCATTTCCATCAGCTTGGTAAGAGGCCCAGTGTGATGATCTGACACCAGGCCTGGGAGCTCAGTGAGGCTGTGTACATACACACGCACACACGCACGCACGCACACACACATACACACACACACACACCAAAGCCACACAGAATTACACATTCTCCACCTGAGTGTGTGAGTCTTTTCCTTCCTTTTCCTTCCTTCCTTGGAGGTTAGAGATCTATTTACTGAAGCTGGAAGGTTTTTACAATCCAGATTCTGAAGTGTGTCTGTGTGTGAACTGTGTCAACAGTCTGAACAAGCAGAGTTGTGGATCTAATTCTTCAAACTGCTCTGGGCTAAACAAGCCAACAGGCTGATGAGTGCTGGAGCCTTTTTCCACTTGAAAGTGTGTCCTTCAAAACATCCATTTCACTTGGAGGTTTTAGTGTGGGAGAGAGAGCTCGTAGTGGACAGAAGGGTATGGAAAGACACTTGACAGCCATTTCTACCAGCCATCAGGGGACAAACACAAAGGCCTCTTAACCTCGTTCTGACAAAGGAGATGCAGCCCAGTTGAATCTCTGTACAACTCTGAACAAATTACCAGCACACTGCTGTGATGGAAGTGTATTCAACAGCATTACAAAACAAATCACTTTCTGAACAAAAATGACAAAAATCACACACACATTTGGGACTTTTAGAATTATCTCTAAAGCTGAAATAACTGCCATTGACTTGTTTGCTAGAGTATAACTTTAGACCAGTGGTTCTCAATCCTGGTCCTCAGGAACGAGAATACTGCTGGTTTTCTATCCTAACAGCTAGTTAATTGCATTAACCCGATGGCTACAATGAAAACCGGAGGACCAGGAACCACTGCTTTAGATTATTGGCATATACTTACAGTACAAAAGCATGCTAATGTGTCGTAGTTTTGAAAGTACACTGTCTGCCTCTCTTTGTTACTGAGCCAATGTCTATCCATGTCTGTGTATCTGTGTCTATCTCTGCTGTGTTACTGACATATAAGAGTACATACACACACACACAGTGACACAGAGAGAAAACCACTGTGACAAATCAAACTTGAGCCTGTATCACAAAGCAAGTTCAACATAGTCAGGGTATCTTTGCAATAGCTGGCTACACAAAACGTAACAATGGCAATGCTGGATACCAACTCACTCACATAAAAGGGGCAGTGCTGTTAACAAATTGCCAGTCACAGGAAACATGGACAGACCCATAGCTAGCAGGAAGAACAATTATAATGGAAAAATATGAATAGAAAATGATTATCCAACAGTGTTACTTTATTTAGTTATAGAGAAGATTGCTGGAGAGTGTAAAGTAGGCTTATCACGGCCCCTTCATTAGGGCAGAGTGGGCTTACTTTTCATTGATACAGTATTTTGTTGTTATTTGGATTAACCTTTAGACTGCATTTAATATGTAACAAATGGTTTGTAGTGTAAACAATATTTCACCGCTATCCACTTAGTTGCAACCCCAGCAGTGTAAAGCGGACTTGGCTGCTACATTAACTAAAACTAAATATAAAAAAACATCACCCAGAGTGGTGCGAGTTGCAGTGCTCTCATTCTTTTTGCATTTTGATAATACGCATTTTGTAAAATGAGATCTGACATCGCCTGCAGCGAACAGAAAAAAACCTCATAAGACTGTGGGGGGCCGACCTCCACAGGAGTACACTCCTGCTGAGGAGCTGGCCCTCTACAACAATGAGGTTCTGCCCATAATGGAGGGGGTCAGAGGAGGTGTATGCTCTGACCCTGGTGCTGGCTGCTCCAAACAGTTACCTTTCATACAGGTGTAGTGTCTCTTCACCATCAACTGAGGACTGCTTCTTTGATCTGCACTTTTCTGATAAGAATTCCTTTCAGAAGGAAAACAGGCCTTGTCTGGAATAAAGGACCAGAGATAAGGACACCTCTCTGTCCTTTTCTCACAGATATGAGGCATCTACAACTGGGGACGGATGGTTGACCAGGGTCACCTGATGGTAGATGTAGACTTTGGAGGACCCGAATATCTGTCGAATATCCAACCCGAAACCAATTTTATCACGATGAGGCCCCAGGCTCCTGCACGCCATCTGGCTCAACTTTGCCAAATCCCAGTGCATTGCCCTCCATGACTCCATCACAGTCAGGAGTGAGGTATATGGTTGGCCTTGATGCGGTGGTTGGCATGTGAGAATTATCCCTGGTTGACCTAGGTTAAACTGGAGTTGGTCCTGTTACAAGCCTCAGTAGTGCTACGCCATCGCCCCCCCTTTATATTCATTATATATATATATATATACCCTCATCCTTGTGTGCCATTCTCCTGACATATAATTTTGTGTTCCCTTTATACTGTGTGATTATTGTGCAGTTTAAATATATCTTTGCATTAAGTAATCTCCTGTGGCCATTGTACGACAGAATTCATAATTCAATAATTTACAATTGAGGGGGATACTGTGATGCTATTAGAGCAGCAAGCACACATTGTACTTACAGAGGTCCATACAGATGTAACCTTTAAAGTAAGCTGTTATGTGCACTAGAATCGCCAGCGTTTGCTGACCATGCATCGAGTGTACTTCATGCATTCCACTTACATCTTTTCTCAGTTGGAGGCCCTTGCTGATGAGAAAACCTTAACTGTGTGCTCAGACAGGCCATCAGGGGTAAATGCATCATTTTGTAGTGTGGATGCGTGAATGAAATGATGCAATGAAATGCAATGAAAGTGCACATAATTATTCATGAGCCATGCCTCCACATCACAATAGAGGTGTTCGGAAACTGCTTCAAGTGCTCTCTATGAAGAAATGAGTAATTGTTTCCCTTGCTCTGATGTGCATTATATCAAATACAGAGATCACCCTATGCCTGTAGCCTCCGGGTCTACGTTAATAAGACAAGACAACATGGTAAATGACTCTAAACAGGGAAGTCACACTGATATGTTCATCTTTACGTGAACATCATCCAGAACGTGCCATGCAACAAGTTACAAAATACCACCCCAGTGTTACGAAAAGCCCATCACACATACTGATAATGTATGCTGCAATGCCATTTTAACTACTACTTTATTTTGTCAGGTTGAAATAGACTCTGTAAGGGCCTTTTATGAAATGGCACTTGAACTGCACTGCTGCTGCAAAATAAAAAAATGAAAATGGAAAGTTAGCAGCTGGAATACCAAAAGAAGGTAGGCCTATTTAAATACTAGATCAATGCATACTCATAACCTTTTTGTTTTTCTTTTCCTATAGCAACGAGATGATTGATTCAACAGGGAAAATGAAAGAGAATACAGAATATAAAAATAAGAATAAAAATAGCAGAAAAAATAAAACAAAACAATAAAAGCGATAAACTAGACTATGAGGTGATTGACAAACACGTTAAGTAGATTGGGGAGTATGGGGAAGAAATGCATGACTAACATTTCTTTTTTCTCTCAAGGACAACATACTGTCATAATGAATAAATATGAGCAATAGAAAAATATAACAGTGAAAAGTAACACGGTTGCTGCTGCCAAAGCTAGAGAGGATTACTGGAGGGTAATTAGTGTAAATGTTTAAGTCAATAGGCTCATCACTGCCCGTTACTAAGGCACATTGGGGATATTTTTCACTGATCCAGTACAATCTATTGCACTAATCACTCTTGGAAATCCTGATAAATTTCAGCACACTTACATCCAACAGCAAATTTAATTAATTATTGATAATTATAGCCAACTGTTGAAAGCTACCTGCTATTTGATAGAAGCCCTCTATCATTAGCTATATAGAGTGGGCAAATCGGCTGGAAACGCTAGAAACATTTATTATATCTCTAAAATAATAAATCCTTATGGAAAGCAAAGCTTTCAAGCTTTCAATGCTCCATCATCTGTGATGCTGAACCAGCTATTCTGTTGATAAGCTGTGACCTCTGACTGTCACTGTAAACCTGGGAGCATGTTTCCTTTCACAATCCTTCTCCTTTCATCCTTTTCAGTCCTCTCTTCCTGTTTCTATTGTATTTAGCGACAGTCTTTCATGTCCTTGACCTTTTCTAGATGTGTATAATTCAAAGATTCTTTTGAACTAAGCTATCTGAAAAGTTTTTGGCCTAGTTTTGCCTGTGAAGTTCAGTATGCAAGGGTGTATGTTGGAGATGTAATGACCATGTAATGGTTTTAAAAATAAATTTCTAAAACTAAATTTCCACCGTCTTCAGGGAGAGAGGTAAATTTAAGTTCACACTTTTCACACAAACTTAGAATCTGATTTAACAGCCTGCTAATTCCTCTGCCTGTCTATCTATCTACTCTACTAATTTCCAGAGCAATATTGAACACAGTTAATGGATTTCTATCTCCCTCCTGCTGATACATATAGACATGGCAGACAGTTCTTCTCTTCAGAGAGAAAGAATCATTCATCTCCTCTTACTGTCAGACTTTGCCTCTCTGTCTCTTAATTTCCCACCATCATTTACAAACTTACTGTAAGAGAGTAGAGCGAAGAGAAGAGAAGAGAAGAGAAGAGAAGAGAAAAGAAGAGAAGAGAGAGTCCAGTCCAGTCCAGAGACCCATCAGCAAAGATTATTGGCACCCTTGCATTTTATGGAGACAATGTACAATATCTTCTGAAATAATTGGAAACAGCTTTTGGTCTTCACACATTCAACTGTATTATTCAACAGCACATGAACAATAAGAATATAAATATTTTAAAAAAATCTTTGATGGCTTCAAAATTTAAAAGTGTCTATGGTCATGGACCATGGGTCTTGGGTCATTATTTCTTCCAACAAATTTTATTTGAATAATTTTTAATTTTGATTCTTATTATTTGGTCATGTGCTGTTGTAAATCGTTAGATGAATGTGTGAAGACAGAAAGTTGTTCCAATTTCCGGAAGATATTGTTATCTGCATAAGATGCAAGGATGCCAATAATCTTGGTCATAACTGTATGGGAGTGTTCAAACAGCCCCAGCCTCCATTCACTCTCATGTCTAATTGATACCATGGCCATATACTGACACAGTACATAGAGAATACTACCTGCATGGTACAATCAGCATGAAGCATGGAGACATACAGTATCAGAGATCAGAGACACAACCGGTAACTCATAGTTGTCAAAGCAGGACTGATGTATCAAACAACACACAGGAAGCAGAGGACATCAGAGGGGTGCTCCACAAAGCGAGCTTACCACTTATCCAGGCTTATTTCACTTAGTCTGGCTCATTTTCAGGCTTATTCGGTTCCACGAAGCAAGCTCAACATAGTTCAAGCTGAGTTGCTGTGGCAACTTATGCTTCGAAACTAGCCTGCCAGGCTAAACCACAGTTGAAGCTTAATTGGTGTTCCCGTAACACTGATCCGACTGAAACACAATGTTTTTCAAACAAGGTTCCGCCATCCTGATGTTCAACACTATTACCATATACCCTACACTATCAGACATAAAATGTAATGTTAATAAAAAATAAAAAATATAAAATAATGTAGGCTGTATCGGGGATACAGTCATGGTTCAGAGCGTTGCTAGGCAACCCCATTTAACCATTTAACATGATTGTCCAGCGAGACCTCAAGTGCCGTATTGCTTTTAGAAAACGGTTACAACTTATAAAAATAATTATTTGATGACACAGTATTTTATTTTCTATTTTCTATTTATTTAGCAAATTCATTGAAATAAGAAAGTATCTTGTATGTGAATGTCAAAATGTTTCCACGGTTGCTAGGAGATGAATTAACTGTTACTGTATGGCATTGGCATACACACTTTCAGTCAATCAATTCCCAGGATGGAAACAACCGATTTCATAAAAATATAATAAAAACCATGTCCAGCCCAGACAGCTCAGTCAGTAGAGCATGAGACTCTCAGTCTTGGGGTTGTGGGTTCAATCCCCACATAGTGTCAAGTACTGTACAATGACTGTAATATAATAAGATGAAACGTTATGTATAGCTTTTACTACATCATTTATGGCGATAGATAGTACATTTACAGTCTTGAGGTTTCGTATATGGCATGGTTTCATGTATAATATCTTTATCACAGCTTTTCAGTTTTTTTATATTGTTGGAACACATGATATTTAATAAGGTCTATACAATTTGTTCGTTTTAAATTCAACAATTCAATCTATCAGCAATTTGTTGCCAAACTTTCTCTCTCCCTTTATTTATGGCAAGCGTATTTCCGTTTTTCATTATGATATGGCTGAATTCTCCATGGAAGTCCACTAAAAGTTGCTGCTCAGTGGCCGTGAATGTTGCGGTTCTGTCTTTACTGTCCTTTGTCGCCATGACGAATTGATTAGATCCATGATCAACCTCTCGGCCTGCTTAAATAAACTGTGTACAACTTTGCATGCGCAATTATCTGGATTGCGTAAGCCTGGCTTGGTTTAGCCAGATCATGGTAGCTTGACTTCGGCTTTGTGGAACTGCTTTAGCCCCGATTGACTTGTTAGGTTAACTCAAGCCAGGCTTGCGAGGTTAATCGCCGCTTTTCTAAACCTGCTTTGTGGAACAGGCCCCACGTGTCAAGGCAAGGTTTTCTTGGTCTGATAGTGGATGTTTAGGTTAATTTATGTCTGAGTTTAATTCTGTTAAAATGGACAATGAGACAATTATTATTGCAGATTCGGTTGGTAATCGAACTTTGTGGGGGTTTTGTATGACACGACAAGTCTAACCCACACCTGAATGTCATCTCATTGATTGGATCACCTGACCTCAATTACCTCCTTTGACAGAAGTCATTATCCTAGGGGTTGACATACTTTTTCCAGCTTAGGATGTTAATGTTTGGACAATATGTTCAATAAAAACACATAAGTACATTTTTGTGTGTTATTTATTGAATCGAATTGTGTTTATCTATTGTTATGACTTTGTTATGACTGTTATGAAGATCAGACCATATTATAAGAGTGATTTATGCAGGAATGCAAGCAATACAAAAAGGTTCACAAACTTATTCTGACAACTTTACCTCTCTCCAAGTCCAACCTGCTCCAGTGTTTCAGCCTGAGGGTGTCTGTATAAAATATGAGCATCCAGTAACTACTGCAGTCTGATAACACAAAGCCTAGCCTGTCAGCACAAGGCCAGCACTCTAATGGTATCAAGGCTAACACCCATATCTGCTAGATTCTGCTGAAGGGGGAACTGGGAGAGTTAGCAACCTATTCCAAACCAGAAGGAATGAACAACAAGGTCATCACACTGAAACAAACATACCTGGCATATTCACCGACTCTTAACATTCTCCTTGGTTCCTTCTTTAGACTTCCTCCTGCCTTTTTTGAAAAGACTCATGACCTGTGTAGAATATAATTCAGAAAACCACATGTTTCCGTGTGACATTTGTAGCTTAGATTGGTTCTTTGAGTAATCCTTTAATTGTTTTATTATCTCCTGTTTTTGGGTTACTCTAGGGTCAGCCTTAGGTCAGCAAATGTCCTCCTTCATCTTTGACTTCTTTCTGTTTATATTGCTTTATTACCTTAATCATTTAGTGTTTTATTGTTTTACTGAAGTTAGTTTAGACCTATATAAGCTCCCCTGTACTGTCTGTATGTTGGAGAAGGTCTGCCACCACATCACTGTTGTGGTCTCGCATTCTTTCTTCCCGTATATACGTATTAAATCTACTAACCGAACTGTTCTCTTGTGTCTGCTGATGATTGACATTAAGGTTGACGAACCTAGGTTGGAGTTCTCAGATTTCCACCACACTATATAACTGATTGGTAACTGTAATATTAGTACTGAAATTGAAATAGTAATTTCTTACACTACTTGTTACTGGGGAAAGTAATAATATTACTAT
>CABFOQ010049294.1:0-12680 GCA_900660455.1 Gephyroberyx darwinii | reverse complement strand
CTGAGATGATAGATGGGGCGCATTGTGGCATTATGAATGAATTATACCTCCCAAATACCTTGAGCAGTGCAGACTGTCAGCCTGTATCTATACTAATCTGGGAGAAAATATAGCTGTTTCCACATTAAAGGGGGCCGGAAAAGAACGGCCTACAGAATTAATTGAGCAATCAGGCCATTAGAGAGAAACATCATACTGAGCCCCACTTCTGATGTACCCACATTTATCACCACCAACCAGGAATCTACATCCATTCTCTTGTTTTTTTTCTTCTCTCTCTCTCTCTCTCTCTCTCTCTCTCCCTCTAATGTGGCCCCATCTTCAAACAGATTAGGATTATTGTGACAAGACAAAGGTATCTTTTGTCTTTTCCATAGTGGTGTCAGTGCCTGCTGCATTTATCACGGTTGTCGCCCCGTCTTAAGGCTTTCAGCTTCTGCACCTCGTCCCATTTTTCTCCCAGCAGTGGGTCCATGTTAAATTTGCAAAGAAAAGTATATTATTGGAAAATGTCCCTGGATGAATTGTAGGCTGGACTGTCAGATACATGTGCCTTTGTTTCCATATTTTCTATCTGTGTTCAGTTTATTGTTCACCAAATGTGTCCTGACAAAATCTCATCTTGATTTTCCCTCTTCACAGTTGTTCTGTCATTTAAGCACAACACTAGGTTTTGGGGGGGTGTCAATAGGAGTGATGCTTTAATGATGACCACAAGGTCAACAGTGGACTATGTGTCCAAAAAACATCAGAGAGATGGCACCCTGCAGATTATTAGGAAGGCACCTGAACCATATGTAACAATCTCTTCAGTCCATACATTTATAGCAAATATAACTGACTGAATCTTGTGTATTAAATATCGCAAATTCAGTGATGTCAGGGGTCAGCAAACCTCTTCTTGTGGATGTTTTTAATGCCAAGATAAGAAATCCAGCCGGTCGATTAATGATGCACATATTTTCTTCATTTGCCATGTTATGTTTCATTTGAGCTACAGTCTGTCTTAGAGAGAATATGATATGTCGTGACCATAAAAAATTGGGATGCCTTTAAAATTTCCATATACATTTTCCTTTTCACCTCATGATCAATGATATCATTGGACTCCTATGAACCTAAACTTTGTAAGTTATTATTTGTTGAGAGTGTGGGAGGTGATGTAAGGTCATCACACTGCTGGGATGGGACCATTCAGTAACTGATTGGTGTAGTCAAGTTCTGATTATAATTAGTTGTATTAGTTTTACCCTCATGCATTACAAATAAGACCCACTGGATAGGACACATTTACAAGCTTATTCTCAAATCATTTTTTTGGAGGAAAAAAGGCGTTCATGAAGGCTGAGAGAGGGGATGTGCTGCTCTGAGTTCAGAGATGCACTGCTGTTGTTGGGGCCGTTTTTTAGATACTAGCTCATACAGCGCCACTTGTTGGCCACCTGTAATAGGTACAGCTATCAGGACAACAGGGCAGATAAGTAGGAATCACCTGTGGCCCGGTAATCACTTTGATGCTGGCTGGTTTATGCCTGTAAATCAGTTCAACCACTTGATTTACCCAATGGATTTATCCCACCCATCTGCAACCTTTTCATCACCTATTGCATTATCATTCATCATTTTCAACTGATTATTGAACCATGAGTAGAGTATGCTGAATTGCTCACAATGCTGAGGTGAAATGAATTACACATTATTTGAGTTATTCACTGGAACTTGTCACAGAGTCTAGAAATGATCTTATAACTTAAATAAACTTAAAACATCACTTTATTTGTTGTTCTGGTATAGATTAGGCTGATTAATGTGTAACCTGAGTCAAAGTAATTCAAAGCGCTAAGACGGTATCACAAATGCAAACAGACTAAACCACTTTGTGAGGATGTATTACTGAGCAGTACAGCAGCCTTGGTGAAACTAGTAACTGATAATCTAATATCTATCACCCTCCTGTGGACGAATCAGAGAACTGCACAGCTCAGTTTAGACTAAGGTATTGTCAGCAAGTCATCATCAAAGTATAAAAGTTGTGATAATGGTGATTAAGCAAAAAAGGAATAATATTTGTTTTTCTGATTTGATTTAGAGAAGGTAAGAAAAACTGTCTCCATGGAAACGAGATTAAGAGGATAACTGTCTATCTTCTAAGAACTACTGTAGATTTTCAACAAAAAAACAATATTTCACTATAGATATTAAACACATTAAATACAGCACTAGGCTCTACAGTATGACAGCTGGATCACCGATGTACATATACAGCATGTCACCATTGTGTTGCTGTTTCTACCACCAAATATTGCCAAAATGATTATTACCAGAGTAGTCTGAGTTTCAGACCACGCAGGCTCAATAACATCTACAAAGGAGGAGAATAATTTAAAAATAATGTCATTTCTGTCTTATTTGTTTACCAAAAAAATGCATTTCATTTCCACTTTGAGAGAATGGAGAACTTTGTGAAGATCTAAAAAAGGATGTGGCAATGTCGTGTCACAAGTAGCCACTATGTAGCTTCTCCTGCTGTGCCACCAAGATGCCCCACGTGAGTGAATGCTTTCTGAAGTGACAAGAAAAATGACATCTCAGTGTTGTTGTATTCATTCAAGGCAATGTCCTGTGACACCTATGGGGTTTTCAGCCATGTTCAAAGCGCACACTTCACCCTCTGTGAAGTGAGCTGTTTCAGGGCTGAGAGTCCCATTTGATGCATTGAGCATGTCTTCCGCTGGAGTGCATAAGGTATTCAGTCTCTAAGGAGGGAAGGAAAGAGAATCCGTATGTAAAGTAAAAGACGATATCGGCCCTCTGAAAACCTAGAACCTGCAATGCCCACTGATGATGGTGGATGATGGTTTCTTTACATTTCTATCATGATTGCATAGCACATAGTCTTTGTCAAAATTTCAGGTTCAGAAAAAAGTACTAAGTTTCACAGTTTGCCTTTAATGTAATGTTTGCTTTTTTACTTTTCAATTAAGTAAGGAAAAAATGCCTGCAAAGGTTTTGTTAACATAAAGCAGCTATATACTTTGGGTATATTTATGTAGCACTCAGCTTCATGTCCATCAAAGTGTCTTCCTTGGTATGAGTAGGTTTTGCCTAAATAATGATGTGACAGTTTTCTTTTCCAAACTATTATTAAAAGCACATATTGAAAATCGTTTGCCCCAAAGGTGGTTTAAACACCTGAAAGGTAGCCACTGATTAATGCTGACATCACAACAAGGGTATAAAATGGGTGGGGTATATCATTATTCCCAAGGTAGTACTTTTGTCAGTAGTATATAGAGTACGTAAGTCATTGTTAGACAGGGACAAATCAGTTGGTGGAATTGTTATGAAGTCTATGGAATATAAATATGTAATGGACTTAGAATGGGAAAGTTGTTTCCCATTTTAATACAAATGTAAACTGGTTAAAAACATGACACAAAATACATTTGCTGCTGAATGACAGAAATGGAAGGTCTTTGACTTAAAATCAGAGACTGAGTTGGCCAGTCCACCATTAACAGCGAGGCTTTACCAGGGTCTTGGAGGCAAAACTGTGAAGGCATGATTGTTTCAAGCTTGGACCTTGGAACAGCTATGAGGCCACAATAAGTCAATAATGTAAGTCAGAGCATGGCCATGCAAGGGCTTGATATCATATGCTAGCGGACCAATAATCTGCAAAATTTTGTTTGTTAAGTTTTTGGAGTACATTTATGCTATCCAGTCTTTAATAGCAGATAAACAGTCTTAAAATGTGAATCTGTTAATGATAGATACAATTTTGAATCATCCACATAGCAGTGATGAAACACCAGGGGATCTTCCCCCGGGAAGGTATGTGCAATGAAAATGGAATAGATCCATAAATAGAACCCTGGGGGACTCTGCACATCAGTGGAGCAGATAATGAAACATAACAATAGATTCTGAAAAATTTCTATTTGATAGATATGATGCAAACAAATCAAGGGCAGATCCAGAAATATCCACCCTCAGCCTACACCGTTCAATAATAAAACCATTATCAACAGTATCAAAGGTCACGCTGTGGTTGTGTAGCAGCAAAATGGAGCACTCCCCAGCATCAGCACACATTAAGATGCGATGAGTGACAGTGACAAGAGCTGTTTCAAAACTGTGTAGTTTATGAAACTTAGATTGAAACATTTTTTCACCACATCCAAGAGCTAATTGGAATCCATGTTCTGTGCTAATAGTTAATGTACAGTACTGTGCAAAAGCCTTAGGCACATGTAAAAAAAATTCTGTGAAGCAAACATTTCTCTGTAACATTTAATTTTTTGGGAAATTAATGTTTGGAAACTCTTTTCTACTGACACACAACTGCCAAAAAGAAAGTACACACAGTACTGTATTGTAGATGCGTAATGAGTACTTGTCTTAGTGTTCCTGAGGTTGCAGTCATACTGTAGAGAAACCACAGAAGAGCCATGAGAGCTGAAGAGAGAGCAAGGAATATCCCAATGGCATGGCCCCACCAGGGGTATTGATACGTGTTGTTGTATTTCAGAGGGGTGAACTTGACCAGAGAGAACAGCAATACAGCCTATGAAAACGAAGAGAAAAGTAGAGAAGGTAAAATGAAAAGTAGATTTTAGAAGAAAAATTATTTTGTAATTATGGGTCAGTACATATGTGTAGCATGCATTCATACATTCATACATACTGTATATACACATTCATAAAACGTACATTTTTCCTTGAATGGTTTGTCATATTTTGATAAAGCTGGACCACTTAATCATACATTAACTTATTGTGCAGATAGATGGTGTGATCTACTTCCAACAACAAGATGTTCTGATTAATGCAACAACGTTGAGGCAACAACGTTGAGGCAACAACGTTGAGGCAACTCCTTAGGCGCAATCAGAGTTGCCAGAAAGCAGCCCGGTATATCGAGGTTCAACACTTACTTTTAGAGGGTCACACATGACATCACATATAACTATAACTATTTGACATAAGAATCAATTGCATGAATATGGCATAGTTTAAGCAAGGATTAGTTCCTCTGGATTGGCTGTATCCATAATGCTGTGTGATTCTGAGTTTGCACAAATTTTGAAGACCAAAAGTGAAAAGAGAAATATGTTACTTGAAGAACCGGGTCGAGAACAGGATTCTCTGCATATGTACAGTAAACATAGTGAATGTTTCCCATGTCTAGACTATTTACTCTGCCCTCAGAACCACAGTCTTAGTCTGGACATTGGGATTCAGACATTTTATGTTTTTAGTGGAATTAGAGTGATACATCAAAACCAACCACAAAAAAATCAATTTAGTTAGATTGGACCAAGGTGCAGCCCTAGACATGAGCGCTACAGAGAATGAGTTTTCCAGATCACTAGAACTGGTTGAAAGATGAACCTATTTTAGCAAAACATCTGTGAAGGGAAATGTCCAAAAACCTAATGACTTACTGAGGCTCATTCAATTATCCTTAACTTTTGAGTACAATATAATTCATATCCATGCAGCTGGTCCAATGACAAGTTAATGATGTTGAGTGAACCTTTGTAATATTGATGTTCTTCATGTGAAATGAATGTGGAACAGGATGCAGATGCCTATATAAAAGCTATCTGCTTCTCTCTGAAGTATTACTATGGCCTTTTATTATAATGGATTTCTAAATGCATATTGAATGCAAATTTATGATTGCTATAGATGGTAACTGTCTTTGAATAACAGAATTCTGTAGCTCACCGTATATTCATCCCACACAAACAGACTCCAAAATGGGAAAAAACATTAGTGGTATTCCACTGCAGGCGTAGTAGTCAAACAAATGAAATATATAAAGTCCACCCTACAGTCCATAAGAGACAAAGAGAGGGAGAGAAATGAAAAAGAGACAGAAAGAAAGAACAACTCTTATCCGTAAAAGTATATTTATCTTATGGAGACACTATGGCAAAGCAGTGGAACAGCAAAACACAGGATGGATAGACAGACAGAGGGAACCACAGAGCGAGGAATATGAATACAGGTAGAGGTTATTCCTCAACAGTTTTATTCATATGGGATAAACAAAAGGACTCTCACCTCAGTGACCAACAACAGGCCAATGAGGAAGCAAACAGCACAGATGGCCAGCAGAAGTAGTTTACGTCGATGACCAGCGAAAAAGAAGGATGGATACATAGATACATGGAAGTGACCAGGCCCTCCAGATATACAAACTGGGGGGAAAACAGGAGTATGTTTCTAATGGAGAAATAGATTAAAGCTGTGTTTTCATACATATGTGTTACACTTAATCCTAAAACAAATAGGTGTGTTTACTCCCATTACATCAAATACGAACTAATTAAGAAAAACTAAAATACTAATTGAAAGGCTTCAAGGGGAATGTTCCTTATGTTATTCCTTAGTTGACATTTTTATCTACGCTGGTTTTATTTAGTCACTTTTCTTATACTGTAAAGGACTTTGTAACATTTGTTTTTAAAAGTGCGATATTTCTATTTCTGTCTCTTTTAGTACTCGTTATTTCTATCTATTTATTCTCCCTTTTTTTCTTGTTTTTGTTTTACATACTTTTATTCAATTTATTTAATTTAATTGTGGTACTTTACACTATCTCACTGCATTTCATTGTATGTAAAGCACTTTGTTTTAGAAGTGCTATACAGATAGTTATTATTATTATGAAGTTATTATATAAATATAGTGTCCTGTTGTTGTTGTTATCATCATTATATTTACCACTATTTATTGGTGGCATCTTACCTGACCTTCCAGTCCAAGGAAGATTATCATGATGAAGAAGAATGCAGCCCAGAGCTGGGGAACATGGGCATCATGGCTACTGCCTGAGGGTAGGCAATGAATGCCTGGCCAGGGCCAGCAAGTGGTTCATACCAGATGCCAAAATGTGTTAGCAGTAGTAGCTCTAGGTAATACTGTACACCAGAGACTAATTCCATATAATCAATAGTAATAAAGTACTGAGCCTGTGCCCAGAGATGTAGTGGTTAAGAGCCTGATTCTGTCACAATGTACCCCTGCTAGGACCCTAGGACCAGGTCTCACCAAACTCTTAAACTCTATTATGGACAATGTGCATAAAGTAATTGTTAACACAGGACAACTGTAATGTTACAAGACAATTCACACAGGATAACAGCTCTCTGTAATCGGTCTCTAAGGTTACAGAGTAACCAGTGTCTTCTCCATGTACATCATCACATCATCACACCACCGTCATCACACCAAAAATGTACCATGCATCACACGTAACACAGTTGTTAAAACAATAACAATACAGACTGGCTGCAAGAGCGAATAAACCTTGCAGAAAACCCTGCACTCTGACATTTCTTAATACAAGTTAGGTGCGTGTGTATCTGGAAGCGACATGTGGAAAGATAAATTCAGATTACCATGTGTAAATTGTCCAATTAGGTAATTTCTTCTTTTTCTTTGTTTCGATATACACAAAGACACTCTCCAGGACAAACAGAAGGAAATTAAACAGGAGCAAAACTTCATCTAGGTATAGAAATAAAACTAAAAACAGCATGTGAAAGGATGAATACAGTACAATAAAGCTCACGCAGGCCACAGTTGTGCGTTATAAACAATCCAATACCTGATTCAGCCACAGTTGAGATGTCTACACCCAGCTTGTATGCCATGAAGCCCAGGACTGAGAAGACTGCAAAGCCAGACACAAAGCTGGTCAGACTATTCAACAGGCACAGGAGAAAGCTGTCTCTGTAATTGAAAAAAAAAAATTAAGTATCCTTAGTCATCTGAACAGAGGAAACACAGACAAATATTTATTTTCCTTACCTGTAGCAGTTGTTGTTGTATTTGTTGTAGCTTCCTAAAGACGCCATACAACCTGTACATACACCATAGGAGAATAATATCTGGCTCCCAGCATCCATCCACACCAGAAACAAACAATTCATTTTTTTTAGTTTTAGTTTTTTTTAGTTGTTTTATCCATTTTCTACACTTTGTGGTGGATCTGCCTCTTTTACATATTGCATTTATGCTTCTCTGGTTCAGTGGTTTTCAACCCGTGTGACTTGAAGGTCTAAACCACGCCTCATGCTCAAATAAAGACCATCAAAAATCAAGGTCAAAAAAATATATTACATGTGACATAACTTAAATGTAATAAAATTAGATTAAAATCCCCCTTATTTTTGGATCCTGTCCTATGGCTCTTTAAATTGTCATCCCTACTTCAGTCTCTACAGTACCGTGGATTCCTGTGTTTAACTACATGTGTACATGCTAGCTGGGGCATCTGTTATCTCAGCACATTTGAACAGTTTCCCTCTGTGTGTCCTTTTAGTGCATCTGCTTTGATGATCCCTTAAAAACTGGCTACACAGGCACAGCAATATTGACAGACAGTATTAATAGGGTTGTTATTTTCTCTGTGTTTTTTTATATATAGATGTGTGATTTTATGTTTACTTACCCTGTTGGAACATGCCTCGTCCAAAACATTTCATTGTCCAGTATGACTGTAAGTGACGCTGTACATTTGACAATAAAAGACTTGAACTTGAACTTGAACTCGGGACCCAGTAGTAGTAGTATATTCTTACCATCTATGTAAGAGGAAAACTGTGCAGTAAGCAAGTCTATGGCACCTGATGTTGGATCACCAAATGAAACACACCAGAAAATCATTTTCAAAATCTGATGGAATTTTCTAAGGCTGACCTCTTAAGAGAAAGAGTGGTTTGTTCTGATATGATTAGCTCATTTGGCTTGTAAGGATAAAAAAGGTCATAAGACATAGCCACTGTACCTCCTCCTGGATACTCCTAAATACAGGCACTTTTCTGTCTCATAATGTTTATTGTACCCTTTAGTTCTTGTGAAAAAGCAGCACCAAGTGTTGGACAGAAATTACCCTCAAAAAGGAAGGAAAAAGGAAAGGAAGTACATAATAAATATGAATGTCTAAATACAGATTCCCAAACTTTATAAATAATACCACCATGATGACATACTGTGTACCATATGTGTGTACCTGTGTTCCAGCTGTTGTGACAGTTGGCCCAGGGGAGTTTAGTGTTGAAGGAGGAAGAGAGGAAGGCCCAAGCCAGTATGATGATATAATCATATATAATACGTCACAGTGTAGAGCATTATCACTTGACCACCGTAGCCTAAACCTAGTGGCAAAAATATGTCATTATCTGCAAACAAACGGATGCTACATTTTCAATATAACACAGATGTACAAGAATTTCACTGTACATAAATACTGCATGTACTGTATTCTGTTGTATTGAATGGTATTGTGCTGAAGTAGCAGTACCTTCAAAGGAAGGACATATTTTCCTCCAGCATGTGATTCCACCCTGGCCGGTTAACTGTCCCAAAGATATCTCCAAAAAGAAGATGGGGATTCCACAGGTGAAGAGAAACAGAACATAGGGGATCAAGAAAACTCCTTTTGGGGAGAAGTTGGTGAAAAATCCAAATTGTTAGAGGCATTCAGTTATGACGACGATATGATTGATGATTTTCTCAATTTGGGAAAATTTGTGACAGACAAGATATAATTAAAGCAGAATGTTCTCGCATCTTCCTCTGAGTGCTTTCTGCTGTACAGTGAGACTTTAATCCCTTAAAATTGTGCTCTCACCTCCTCCATTTTTGAAGTACAGATAGGGAAATCTCCAAACATTGCCCAGACCAATGATTTCTCCAACTACTGCTAAAATGAATTCCCTTTTGTTGGCCCACTGGCCTCTCTTCGGCTTTGATGGAGGATGATCTTTTCATCCACATCATCTCTGGCTTGCTGCCTGGCTCCATTGGATCTGGCCAACTGTGCTGAGATGTTGCATTAAAAGAGAAATTGTGAGTGATAAGTGATATTTTGACTTATTTTGTCTGTTTTAGGTAAAGACTGCACTTTCCCGTCTGTATAGTATTCTGAACTTTTACAAAGGTAGGTGGTGTGAGGAGTGAAGCCTTAATAATTTACCGCAGCGCGGCCAGAATAACTGTACCTAATTGTTCACAATTCACAAAACCAACTTGTGTTTGACAAATACCAAGCTATGGGCAGACACGGTTTCTGGCATAGGCGATATAGGCAATTGCATAGGCCAAATGCTTGAGGAAGGAACTCGCGCTATGTCCGTACACAACTCTGCCGACATACACACACGCGGCCATACACACACACACGCACACACACACACACACACACACACCCTCCCAATAGAGAGGAATAAACTGTAGCAGCAGCACCTTTTTCAGGTATTTATTTTGTTGTATTCTCTAATTTCATCCAGAGCTACCTGTAGCAGAGAAGTTGGGCCGACATAATACAATATTTTTTTTCTTAGAAAAAAATGTCCAACTTGGTTGGATTAACTTGTTTCCAACATGGAATGTCAAGCTGAGGCAACACGTCATCTGGAAATTGAGTAAATAAAGCTGAACAGTGCGTGCGTCCCTCCTCCCGTCCCACTTACCAGAGACTGACAGCAACTAAACAACAACTAAAAACTCACAACCAAAATATAAATACAATGAATAGATACAATAAATGAATGTATTAATGATTTATGAAGGATTAAGTTGGTGCAAGTTAACAGTAACTCAGGGTGAGCAACCAAACGTGAAACCCAGTGACAATTGACCTTGACATCAATGATTCTTTGCAAAACAACAACTGTAGCACGGCACTGCACATTTCCCTCGGACTGGGAAGTAAAAGAATTGAATGAAGCCCTGCACACACTTGGGATCAAGTATTTCCCAGACCACGGTATAAAACTGGCTAGTGTTGGAAAATAATTCAACAACACACGCACAAAATTCAGTAGTCACGATGGAGACAGACGTCCATGCTCCACCAATCAGATCCCCGCCTCAGCTCTACCAAAGACATGACGATGACGTCTTTGTTTGGAACCCAAACGTGCTGGTGTTTGTGACGTCATGTCCAACTCCAGGCTATAAAAGACGCCGCCGGAGCTCTTCAGTGTCTTTGCGGAATGTGGCGAGACACTGACAGGCCGCTAAACACCAGATCCGGTCTGGTGAGCGACCGCCACCTCGTACGAGGGAGCGAAAGCCGCATTGCACACACCGAGCTCCAGCTGGCTCTGGGGTGCCTCGTCAGCTTTTGGAGAGGATCCCCTGGAGCATCGGCGGGGCTCGGTATAGCGGCACAACCGGAGCAGCCATAAGGCTGCTTCCGGTCCCTGCAGGCTGCCTCTGGTATGATGCGCCCCTTGTCTCGTCTTTGCCATGATCCGGTTAGACCACACACCAAAAAAAACAAAAAAAAAAAAAAAACCCTATAAGCTACAATGGTGCTGCACTGCTGCTAAAACCAGCACACCAGCAACAGCAGGGCTACTCTGTTACGGTTTGGCTAAATTAAGGGCCACCTTGTGTAACTCCCATGGCCATGTGTGACTCCCGGCCGGGACAAAATGATTCCCGACTGCGCACACAAGGTCCTGACGCAAAGACTGGACCGATCCATTTTACGCACCGCAGACAATAACTTTTCTCTCTCTAAAGCAGTAGCCAACGATTCAAATAATAAACACACAAACAGTCAACCAATGCATTCATTCAGAACTTTTTTCCCTGTCTGTCAATCACACCATTGTCAATCTCCTCACAGATACGCTCTCTTCTGCTGTTGTGCGTAAAATACCGTCACCAAACCAAACCTATCGCCAAACATGAACACACCTGTCAAATCTTGGCTGCTCTTTTCGTACGTCTATTAGTAAATGTCAGCATAATCACATCCAGCAATTCCTACGCAGGCCACGCCGTGGACGGCACTCCACAAGCTGTGCGTAAAAGGCCAACGAACAGAAAACCCTGCATGGTGAAGTTCTCAATAGAAGTGTGTGTTCTGCTATATGAAAACTGTAATACCCGGCGGTCACTTTTAATTATTTTTTTCTACATCATCGCATATACAGTATGTATATGAACAGGACCACCCCTAGAAAATACTCCACCAACAGGGAAACCTTGGCTGGGAAAAAGCAGGAAAAGCAGGAAAAAGCAGGAAATTCAACTGCAAAATTAAAGGTCCCTCCAGGAATATTATTTTGATACTTTAGGAGATTCAAAATACTATATGCTACAATAAAGTCTAGAAATTCACTATTGAGTAAGACACTCACACTGAGCAGGAATATTATAGGAATACGTTAGTGATACCACAGGGGATCAACTACATTGTACTACTACTATATTTTAGTCAAGTACAATGAACTCAATGTAAATTAGCTATTGAGTACCACATAAACATTACATGTCCGTAGAAGAATATTATCAGAAAATTATAGGAATATCATGGTTCTTCGTTAGGGTAGGAAGCTGTGGCATGTGACACGGTTTCTGGCATAGGAGATATAGGCAATTGCATAGGCCAAATGCTTGAGGAGGGCACTCGCGCTATGTCCGTACACAACTCTGCCGACATACACACACGTGGCCACACACACACACACACACACACACACACACACCCTCCCAATAGAGAGGAATAAACTGTAGCAGCAGCACCTTTTTCAGGTATTTATTTTGTTGTATTCTCTAATTTCATCCAGAGCTACCTGTAGCAGAGAAGTTGGGCCGACATAATACAATATTTTTTTTCTTAGAAAAAAATGTCCAACTTGGTTGGA
>CABFOQ010049292.1:0-18246 GCA_900660455.1 Gephyroberyx darwinii | reverse complement strand
CTACACACACACTCACATAGACACACACACACGCAGAGACACACAAACACACACACACAGCCCTGTGACTGTGACTTTTCTCATCATTATTAGACCAGTAGATGACTTCTTTTGTCTCCAAGTTGTCTGTCTTGACACAATTTGCCTTAAAACTGCCACAAAAAAAACAGAGAGAGAGAGAGAGAGAGAGAGAGAGAGAGAGAGAGAGAGAATACATTAGGCTGTTCATTTCTTAGGTTTTCTTAACTTTGTAACCACCGGCTCCACCCATAGCCGTGTCATCATGACATAACTGTCCTTTCAACACAGCCTGTTTCCATCAGCTCATAGGACCGAGGCTCTCTCTCCCCCTGGCTACATGCTGAGTACAAAGAGCAGTTTATTACTCCTCACAGATGATTCATGGTTATAGTAAGTGCCAGTTGAGGGGGAGAGAAAGCAAACTAAAGATATAGAGAGAGGTCCAAGAAGGCAAAAGAAGAAACTGACTGCCCAGTTCTCGCCATCTCTTACATTTCCATAGTTACCAGTTGAAGACCAACAGGAGGATGTGGAGGATGTGCTGAGAAATGTCTCTGAGAATTTTTGTGGATGGATTTTGAGTACCTTCAATTGAAGCGGATTAATCTTTTTCTTATATTCTCAGATTATCTTTTTAGTTTTTATCAGTCCTACTGCTTAAAACTGTGTGAACATTTCCGTCATCGTCTTACGCCTTCCATCTATCCACTTACGCACTCGTGACGTACATACCCTACATTTGAAGGGTTTTGTTCCACGTTGAGATACTGCCATTTGAAAAAAGTGACACTTACTCTGACAAATTGTGTAGGACACTAAATAGCTATTATTAAAACTATTACAGACATTTGAGAGATATTGAATGACGTGCTTCTTTCTTTAGAAGGGGGGTGTGGATTAGTCCCCACTATCGATCGACCATTTGCTTGTTCATTCATTCATTTGTTCATTGTTCAGTTGTACCTTATATTTGTTCCTAAAAGAAATCACATCTTTTCATTTTGTTGTTCTTTCTGTTGATCTTTATTTAGGAATGTCTTTTTTTCTGTGCATGCTTTCAGTCTATCCACTCACGCACTAACAAAGAAATACTGATTTTTTTTTTCTACATTGTCCCTTTGGTAACAGCTCAACAAGTGGTGCTCTCTTATACTATACTGTTACCATTTTGAAGGGATGTTTTCCTCTTCCCGCGCAAACGATCCAAAGCGGTGATCTCGGAGAAAAGCCTTCCCATAATTCCTGACGAAGCTCTCGATGCTCTGGCCCCACCAGCGGGCGTGTCTGTAGCTGCTGCACTTCAACGAGAGGGTCCTGCCAGGAGGACGGACATATACGCACAGATGGACACAAATACACACAGATGCACACACGGTCAGACCAAGAGACATAAATGCATGTCCACACACACACACACACACAGACAGGCAAAGATCACACACAAGCAAACGGACACACAAACACATACAGACGTAGATACAGACATCGTCACACACAAACAGTCAGACACACATTTCATCGAACCACCGTAATGCCTGAAAATAAGGCAATTCTCTACATTTTCAATCTCCTCTTAGTATTACTGATCATTTCATGGAGACAGGCATTTTCCTATTCCTTTTGTAAGATAGAAAACAAAATGATGAGAAGGTGAACTTTGAACTAAAGGAAAAATCCCCTAAATCACCATAAAAACAGCTATTGGTGGTGAAACTCACATTTCTAGGCTACTTTTGTTGTTTCATGATGTGTTTTTCTTAACATAACTGGCCAAATGTGGACGATGTGACATCACATCACCGAGATATTTCGAGTGCAGCTACAATGGTAAACATCAGGTTTTGGCATCAAGATCATACACTTCTTTCTAGACTCTTCTAGATTTTGCACCAACGTTCAACAATCACACAGGGTGAAATCCATTGTAGAAGAAGCAGAGATGAAGCAGAAATATCAATTTCGCCTTCGACAGTAGCTGCAATAGGTCTAAAGTCTCTGGGGGTTGTCAAAAGTCATTATGGGAAATGTAGGAAATCACTAATTGAAGTAGACAAGGCAGCTTGAGGGAAAGTGAGTACACCAAAAAAAGGTAATTCCAATGCTTCATCACAAAATATCTCCAGGAATGCACCGAACATCATAAACTGTTGATATATAACAGAGTCAGAGTATCCGTGTTGACCTGGGGTTACAGGAAAACCAAGGCTACAAATGCGCAGCGAGAAAAGCTTTACTCAAAACAAACATGTTATCGTCTTCATTCCTGCCCTCAGGGACCTGCTACAACACTCATATACACACATACACACACACACACACACACACATATATGACCTGGAGAGGCTATCAATTCTGACTCCATGTTTGGTTTCTGTGTCTTTGGAGTCCATCTTGATGCTGAACTCTTTGTCCACCAGCAGGACAAAGGAAATGGCCCCCGAGTCTGGCTTCATGTACAGCAGGAACGAGTCCTTCACCACCAACCAGCTGTACAGAACACACACAAGCATCAGGATTTAGCATCTATGTGTCTCTGTAAAGCACTGTAGATCGCTATTGATTGCTGTGTGGTTTTATTGCTTGTTTTGAGGAAAGGGTGTGGGATGAGAATCACCACGGGGAGGTAGGGTAGGTGGTTAAGTGGGTGGGCAAAGTGATTTGTGTGATCGTGAGTGATTTCTTCTTTTTGACTGTTGCTAGAAAATGACACAAAAAGATGAAGAGGCAAAAAGACAGGCTCAGAAAGAGATCTAGCAGGATGGAGAATAAAAGAGACATGAATAGAGACAGAGAGTGGCATAGGCAGAAACAGAGGCAGAGATAGAGACATATAGTCAGAGATAGAGATAGGGACAAGGACAGAAGTAATCCCACACCGTTTGGACCAGCGGTAGCACGCCTGGCTGTGACCACAGCAGTTCAAGCCCGGGATACGATGCCCTCCTGAACGCTTATAGATCATCCCCTCCCTGCAACACACAAACAAACACGCACCAGATTGTAAATTGTGCAAATTCCTCTGACATGCTGCACTATGTGAAATCCTGTATGGAGAGTATAAGACAAAGGAGGAAATGTTGCAATGGCAAACCACCAAGATATCTTGTCTAAACAAGCTCCAAATGTGTTGTTTCAAAATGAGCAAGCTCTAAGAAAGCCTTCAGATCTGAGCCGAAGCCTTAACTGGGGCAAACTGTTTTTTACTGTGCCTTCACCTTGAGGGAGACAGAGAGTTTCGTTTTCATAGAAGGTTAAGAAATAGGTTTCAAAGAGGACAAAATGCTCACAGTCCTTTGGGCCCCAAGTCATGGATGAAAGACATCTGGCTGACGTCAATAAACTCCATCTGAGAATAGACAGGAACAAAGCAAAACAAGCACACAAACACTGATTGTACTGGCAGAGCAGAAACCTTTGGTACATATGCACCTTTATGTGGCAATGTCAATGTACATTTTTTTATCAGATTGATCTGCGGCACTTTAGAAAACGTTCGATTAGTAACAGTTCGATTATTATCAACGTTTAACATAGTTGTGAATTTCCACACGACCTTACTGGAATTTCTGTTAAACTCCCACAATCCTTCCTTGTATTCAATAAGACAAGATGATCATCTGATTGGTTGTCTCTCCCTACTGCAAACTCCCTGCTTTATGAAGAAAGTCATAACTAGATTGAGCGAGCAAAGCAGTTTTGCTAAACATGTGTGGAATTTGTCACGTTTGTGCAATGCTTTTGGCCAACAGGCTACTATGTAATGAGACCAGCTAACCTGCCAGAGCTTAGCAGAGCAGAGTGGATCTATTGACTCTAGAGTGGATCTATTGACTCTAGAGTGGATCTATTGACTCTAGAGTGTGATCTAGTAGAGTGTGAAGTGGAGTAGAGTGGATCTATTGACTGTGGGAAGTTAAACTACAGCAATAGTTGATGCTGCACACCTAGCTAGGCACTGTGGGACTGAACAGCATCTGTACTTTATCTGTTTTTGCTCCAGTAACAAATCCCAGTCCCACAGTAGTGGGCAAAAATATGGTCACCTTAAAATGTGTCAGACACAAAGCTATGGCAAAGTTTTCACCATAAGGGTATAGTATATAATCTAACATATTGAAGATTGCATACTGTAAATTTTGTTAGATTTATATCTCATATATGGTATTTAGCTCAAAGCAACTTACAATGAGCGTAATAATAGTATGAGCAGTATGAGTATTACATTTCTTGGCTGTGTCAAGAAAACAAGTTTTCACTTTGTCATTATGTGTTATTATTGTGTGCAGATTGATGGCCAAAAAAAATCAATTTTAAATTAAGTCTATAACACAACAAAGGGGTCTAGCTGTCAGTTGGCACTCAGGTCATACCCAGAGGGATTTGCACACAACATTAGTATAAGCTTGAATTTCTAGACTGGCCGGCAGTAACTATTACTGTGAGGTTTTGTTTTCAGTGTCATAGTTTGCAGTAGTTGCAGTAGTACTACTCACAGTGTGGTGATATTTGCGGTACATGGCCATCCTCAGCAGCTTGTTCAGATAGTCTTCTAACTGTTTCTGTACAAACACGTGCATACATTCTGGTGAGTATAGTAATTACAAAAAACAAGCTTATAAACACACACACACACACACACACACACACACACACACACGTAATGTATAAAATACATCCATCAAGCTCCACAGTGACACATGTGGGCACAAAAACATATACACACACACAAACATTTACACACACACTGTTGGCACATATTTTAGAGCGTGCATGTGCTGGCAAGGAGTTAGGTGCCATGGCAACAAGCAAGTGTCAGGAGAGCTCTCTCTGTGCCACGAAGTGAAGATGTGACAAAAATCTCCTTCCACGCACCCTCCTGCTGGAGACCTGCTCATCTCGCGCCAGCTCGTCTCCTCCCCCCCTGGGCAGGGAGGGCATCTCCCTCACCTCACTCTTCCTCACACTCTTCCGCCTCACTGTGTGGCTGAGCGACAGAGAGAGGATATGAATTTAAAAATCTCCTCTATTAAAAGATTACTTTGTATGTTCGTGCATACTTTTGCATGTGAGTGTGTGTGTGAGTGTGTGTGTGTGTGTGTGTGTGTACCTGCGTGAGGGCAGCGGTATCCTCATGAAGGTCTTGTATCGGAGCAGCTCTCTGTGGAGCTCCATGAAGTGTTTCTCCTTCCTCTTCACCATCCAGGTGAACTCCCCGTGCCTCAGCTCGATCTTAAACACCGCCGGCAGAGACTACACACACACACACGGGAGGGAGGGAGTGTGTGTGTGTGAGTGACAGGGTTATTACAGTAGGTAGATGGTAAGTGTGTATGAGGCTCAGTGGGTCAGTGTGTGAATGTCATTGCATGTGCATGTTTGTGTGTGTGTGTTTGTGTTTGTGTGTTAAAATTAGTGCAACAATAAAACAATTCTTTGATTTTTCAAAATTATGAGCAACCAATAGTAAAGCGTGCAAGGAAGCCTATTAATAATCTCTGAATCTCTACAACATAATCTCTCTACAAGTAAACAAATAAATGAATTTCACTCTTATTCTATTTGTCAGCAAGCAGAACATCAGAGATCCATGCAGAGAGCGTGCACACTAGCAATATAAAATACTGTGTGTGTTTGTCAAAGAACAACTGAGGAGTCAGTTTATTAGGTACGCCACCCTATTCACAATAATGGATCGCTCCTACAGACAGTGAAAGCCAGTGTGTCGGTAGCCAGGTACAGTCACATGGTAGTGTCAGTGACACATCGACTGAACATAAGAAACAGCAAGATGAAGTAGCAGTTCTAGCATCTCAGAAACGTCCGACCCCTTGGGCTTGCCATGCACGACGGGGTCTGGGGTTTACGGCTACAAAAGAAAACCCACTCAGCAGCAGTCCTATAGGTGAAAAAACTGCTTTCTGACAGGAGAGGTCCAAGCAAGTGCATAACGGTGCAGTGCAAAGGTGGTACACATCACAGCATCTCAGAATACACACGTTGTTGGCCCTTATACCCAATGCTCTGCAGCAACAGGTGGCAGATGTACCTCATAAACCGGCCACTTTGTGCAGTACCTTGTTGACGCTCCTGTGGTGAGACAGGTTAAAGCGGTCCTGCGCGGTGGTGAATCTCTCCACCTCCAGGATCCTGGCAGTGATGGGGATGGTGGGAAGGTACACCTTGGCACTGGCCTCCTTAAAGCCCACTGTGGCATATATAGCTGAAAACTGGATACGACAGTCCCCTAGGAGAGAGAAACGGGGCGGTGAGTGTGTGGGGGTTGTTTTGGTTGTGTATGTAGGAGTTGTTCATGCTGGTTGGGAGCGAGTAGGATGTATTACTGAGAAGCGTGTCTTTGTTAAAGTTTTTTTTTTAGGCATTTCTGCTTTATTAGATAGTTTGCAGAGGCAGGTCTAATGTTTCTGTTTGTTCCCTGGAAGAGATATATTATTTACAGGAAAAATCCACCCTAAGACAGTGTTAGATAGCAGCAATTTGTGATGTACAGCTCATTCCAATGAAGTGTTTTTGCTTTTTTGGTGTATCCACTTTCCCTCAACCTGCCTTGTCTACTTCTATTTCAATTACTGATTTCCTACATTTTCCCATAATGACATAATGACATGAAGGGGTGTGAATTTATTGCTTTCAATCAAAGGTGGGCATCTGAGCAAATAAATATGGCTATTGTCCCTAGCCAAATAGTTTGTGAAGACTGGGGCGTGCCTCTGCCTCTTCTATGATGATGATTTGATTGGTGAATGTCGGCAAAATGACAAAATCTGACATTCATCATTGATGTTTTAGTCTGCTGCTATCAAATTCCTTTGTAGCTGTTTGAAGTTTCTATGAAAAATCTCTTGTCGAGTTTGCACAACCTTACCTGCTGGATTCTTCATAATAACTGACTTTGCTTCGTTCTGTATTAATTGGTTTGTTGTAATAATGGTTTGTATTAGAAATTGTGTTTTTCATTAATTGTATTGTTCAGTTTGAATTGAAAGTTTTAAAATGAATTTTGTATTGCCTACTCCTTTGAAAAATGATAGATAGATAGATAGATAGATAGATAGATAGATAGATAGATAGATAGATAGATAGATAGATAGATAGATCGATAGATAGATAGATAGATAACACACTCACGTGCAGAAACACACACACACTCATACACACCTAAGTAGTTTCCATCAAAGTCAATCTCCTCTCCCTCCCCCATGTCCAGCTCCCTGGTATCCAGGCTCTCCACCAGGTTGGCCATCTTGATACCGCGTCAGTCCGGGTCGTCCGCTGTGATGTCAGAAATTTCACCAAACTGAGACTGATGGTGGTGGGCGGGGCCTTACCCAGCATGCCTAGCACTCAGCCCCCAGAGCAGGGCACACCTAGGGGAGAGGAGAGGAGAGGAGAGAAGAGATCATTTTTAAGGCAAAAGATATTCATGGCCTTGTAGTCAGAGGATGGAGGAAATGACAGCGAGGTGGGAGGTTGAGTGTTTGTGCATCTGTTTGTTTGTTTGTGTGTGTGTGTGTGTGTGTGTGTGTGTGTGTACGTGCATGTCCATGTGTGGGTGTTTGTATGTATGGGACGCACACTCAGGAGACTGAGTGTGCGTCAATCCCACAGAGAGGGACAGTCAGGAACAGAACAAGATGTCCTCCTCCAACCATAGGAAGGTCAGAGGTCATATGCTGTTGAGTGGCTACCCATGACCCTGATGATCTGTCATAGTGGCCCGTAAGGATGACAAATATCCAGGCGCTCTGACACACATACACACTGTTGGGTTAGGTTAGCAGCAGCATCAAGATATGAAGAGGCTGGACCTTGCCAAGTAGGAAACAGGAAACGTTCCCATACAGCTTGAGCCTAAAGAGGCCTGAGGATGTCATACTGGCAGTTCATGTAGTTGCTGCTAATCATTGACGTGCTGTACAGGAAGTGAAGGAGGCTTTCGAGGGTTTGTAAATGGAGGATGAACGAACATCGCAGTTTATCTTACCACATGAAGCTTACATAATAATAGTATATAGAATACTATAAATTATGATTCTGTTAAAGGGTTGGGGTCAAGTCACTTTTATTCATTCATTCATTCATAACAAAAAAAGAAACCGCAATAGACATAATAAAGAGAAAGTTTTGATGGCAAAAGATTTCTAGTTTTTGAATTCTGAGGAAAATCTGCACGCTGAAAAGATTTAAGCAACTGTGAATTGACCCAAACTGTGATCCTCCTTTATCGAGGAGGAAAACAACTCAACACTGTGTGTGTTTTCTCCCTTCCACTGGATGGTTAGTTTTTATTAAAGTAATAATACTACTACGACAGCTCACCTGTAGCCTCTGAATTTTCTTGAGCATTCCAGTTTGTGACTTTAGAGCAATATTCATCTATTTAACAACACACACACACACACACACACACACACACCCTCCACCCCGTCCAGATCATCTCACATAGAGATGCATGTTTTCAGCCAATGCTGTTTTCCCATTCAGTCCATAAAAACCTAGACCTTTAGTTTGGGGTCAATGGACAAAGTGTAAAACACAAAATGTTGCCAATTTGTTTCCTGACCTGTTACATGTGGCACTTGGCATCAGGTTTTATTACCTCCGTAGCCTGTTACTGGCCACAAATCTAAGATTGATCTTTCTATCCAGTATCAGTAGCAGTGCACATCGAATCAATAGTCTTTGTTTCTCTCGTATTATTTTGGAGAATGTCAATGCAACAAGAATCAACAGCAGAGTACTAGTAGGTACACGGCTAGGTTAAATAAAACCCTTTTAAACTGGTTTGTTCTTCCTGGGGGTTTTTTCCTTGTTTGTTTTTGCAGTTGAACTTGATACTTGATGTCGGCCATGATATCATTATTTCGATAGCATATCTACAGTATCTCTGTAGCATCGACGCATTCCACTTGAAAGAAAGCACAGTTCAGTAGACATAATCCAATAATCCAAAATGTTTGGCTGATGATACTGCACGGTTCCCGCAAACCATAACATTACTAAACCCTTGTTAGACCAGACAAGTTGGCTAAGAGCGTGTTGTCATAAAAAGCAGCTACAGAGGGGAGGGTGCTTACACACACACACACAAACACACACACACACAGAGCTGCCCAGTACAACCCCAGTTTTGCATTGTAAGTGCCTTGCTCAAGAGCACCTACACTCACGGGCCACTTTATTAGGTACACCTATCTAGTGCCGGGTGGGACCCCCTTTTTCCTCCAGAACAGCCTGAATTCTTCACAGCATGGATTCAACAAGGTGTCCTTCTGCACACCGCTGTTGTAAAGAGCTGTTGTTTGAGCATTTGTGGCATTTCACCCATTCTCTTCTGACCTCTCTCACTAACAAGGTGTTTTTGGCCCACTTGATATTTTTGTTTATCGTACAATTCTCTGTAAACTCTAGAGACTGTAGTCTGTGAAAATCCCAGGAGGGTTCAGCTGTTTCTGAGAAGCTAGAACCACCACGTCTGGTACCAACAATCATACCGCGGTCAAAGTCGCTTAGATGATGCATCTTACCCCTTTTAATGTTTGGTTGAACAAAACACTAAACCACTTCACCATGTCTACATGCTTTATATATTGAGTTGCAGTCACGTGATTTGCTGTTTGGAGGAGCAGGAGCAGGAGTACCAGTGAGTGTCTGTGGTGGTTTTGAAGGGCAAGAAACTGCCCACATTTTCCCTGAAACAACAACCTTCTGCTCACAAGCTCACGTTTCTGACCCAAACCAGCAGCACGTTACATTTCTCTCTGAGTTTTGGAAACTATCATTACAGACATATAATTTCTCTACCTCGTAGTTTGCGGTATTTTTGTCGGCGTCCATGTCAGTGAAATGCAGGCTGCACCCATGGGAGTGGGAGTTGCTAACATGACAATGTTGGTGATGTCATTTGTTGTGTAAGGCGCTACCGTGCTGAGTAGGACCCGACACAGCTGGGCCTTCAGGGTAGCACAGTCACACAGTAGTCACACACACACACACACACACACACACACATTGTCACACAGTCACACGGCCACTTGTTTTGTTTCTATATAATTCAAACACTAGTTTTGGAATTCCCTCATCAGTTCACACACTCTTCACACAATCTGGTGAGAAAAAACATTCCTCATTAAACCCGCAAACTCTCTGAACTGTTCTGCTGTTTGTGCTCGTCTGTTTAACAAAGAAACTAGAGCTGTAGCCATTGTAGAAATTTGACTTTTTACATGCGTGTACTGCTGCTGCACCTTCATTTCACCTCTAAGAGCAGTCACCTGTAAAATCCTGCAGTGCAAACACAGGATTACCACCAAAAGCAGCCAGAAAGAGCTCCATACCCCACCCCACCCCACACCATACAAGTCATACAAGTTATCCTAGACATCTCCCTCTCAGATTCAGACCACATGAAGTGGGTCAGGAGAAGGGTGAGGCAGAAATAGAAGAGACAGGGGGAGAGAGAAAGGAAGGAGGGAAGAGAGAGAGAGAGCAACCGGTAGAACAGACGGATTCCTGAAAGGTTTTTCGTTTAAAGACTTTCTGATGTGAGCTGGTTACCCGTCTGTCTTTTAAAGGTGTGGTGTGTAGCATCAACAAATCATTACCACATTCATTTTGAGATATCAGCTTACCATAAACAAACGAGAGCATAGCAATCTCTAGCAGCCAGATCAGGTCAGATTTCACGGGAAATCTGTTGGATTGGTTTGGACCCAAAACAGGAAGGGGGCGCTGTTCTTCCTCTGCAAACAGAGCTAAAGCTAAAGAGTTTCTTGCAAAGGCAGATGGTGGAAGTGTAAGGCCGATGTAAAAGATCACTTCCAACATGCTCGTCCTCTTCAGTAAAACAAAAGAAATAACTTTGGACCGAAGAAGCAAAGATCCTCTTTGCAACAGGAAGCAACAGGGTTCATGGGAAATGTGGTCTTGAATTGAGAAACACTACTTCCATAATACTACTGGTGTGAGATAGTGGCTACCAGTCGTCTCTACCCTGCTTTCATTTGCTTCTGGTAACTATACCATGGTATCACAGTTCAGTTGACAATGATATATTGATGTTTAAAAACGCTACATGAAGCGCCTTTCATTCTCCGTCACCAGTGAGAGAAAGATACAGGAGTTCTTTTCCTACATAAGAGTCAAAGACAAGAGAGGTGGGATGTGAGGTGCAGCACCAAAGGACGACGACTTCTAGAAAGTTCTCCCTCTGAGGCAAGTCAGGGCAGGATGAGCAGACATGCGTGCACACACACACAGACACACACACACACAGGTAGAATAAGCTAAGGACCTGTTTCCAGTAAAAGGTAAAATTCAGTGTGAACTGAAGTCATTAAGTTATATAATCATACTGACTGCATCATGTGGCTGACAGCAAGCAGCTGACTGATGCAACTGCAAGATGTGGAAATTTCTTGCCACACCTAAAACAAACGTGTTATAATTATTTATATATATTATTTATTTATAAATGTTTTAATTTTTAATCGGAAATTGAATCACATATGTAAGTAACTGTAACTGAGTAACTGTAACTTTATCCACACAGGAAGGAGGAAGTGTTTCTGGTGCGTTACCTCAAATGCAATTCATGGTGGGAAGTATGCCAAGAAGATAATAATGTTTCTTACAAACCTTTAATATTATCAGCTTAGTGACTGCTTATGATGGGATTTTAAAAAAATATATAAATATTGACAAACACTTAATGATTAAAGATGATTTCACTAAATTGCACTATTACTTTACACTGATTACTTTCATTCCCTAACTTTAGCCCTCACTGATACCCAAATTTAACACGTACCCTAACCTTAACCTATTCCAACCCTAACCTTAACAAACACCCCAGCATTAGGCCTCACCCTGCTGAGAAGTAGGTAAAGTCTCCATTGTTTAGAGCTAAACGTAGCGTAACGTAGTTCTCACACGTTATCAACATGAAGACAACTCACTGTTTGACAGCAAACCTTTAAACAAGACCCAACTTGCTTGCACAATCGGAGACAGGATAGTCATCATCAGATAACATGCGAACAGTTAACCATGCATGCCTACGTGAGCGTGTGTGTGTGTGTGTGTGTGTGTAAGTGCGTTCTGCTACAATTAAGGCTACAATGAGCTAACAACATCTTCACTACTTCACCATGTTCAGCCTTATGAATGAATGAAATGTTTCAATATTGTTGATATGAGTTTTACATGTGGGAAGTATTAAAAAAGTATTGTTAGTAGTGAATTATTTAAAAAAGAAAAACATTTTCTAGAATCCAAAATTCACAACGAAAAAATATGTTTTCCCTAAAGACCTCACTTAACACACTTGTCAATTAAATGTACAATTCAACATATCGGCTGGTTGAGTAAGAATTTCTTTCTTCGTGTCCGTAGTGTGTGTGTGGAGTGTGTGTGTGTGTGGAGTGTGTGTGTGTGTGTGTGTGGAGTGCGTGCGACCTTCAGTGCCAGAGGCAGTATTTCTCTCCCTGCTCTAAGAATATCCATGAACCACTACAGGCTTGACCCACACAGGGGTCAACTGCAGTAGGACATGGAATGCTGACAGCTATGTGTTGGTGTGTGTGTGTGTGTGTGTGTGTGCGGTTGCGTGCGTGCACGTCTGAGTCTACACACACACACACACACTTGTCCTTGGTATCTCTTCTCATACAAACTGAATGGAGAGCAGAGAGAGAGGATGAGAAAGCCATGAGAGGAGGAGTTCAGCTCTAGTTATCTCTCCTCTGTTCTGATGGAACACTGCCTACTTCCTGCTTCCTGTCCTGTTGTCATGGCAATTGTTTTAACAGCCAGGGAGCTGCTTATATAAATATCAACGGTTGTAGTTAAGAGCTGTCGCCTCTCCCGTTATATGCTGGCATCCACTTAAATGTCAATTAGCTGGAATCAACTCACTGTGAAATTACAGACGAACAAATGAGGCAATGTTGAGCGGGAGAAGGGAGGGCAGAGAGCGGAAGAGCAAGAGAAAAGACGAGGCTTGGTTAAAGTGAAGTGTTGACTTTGAAATCTTTTCGGCAGGAGACTCATGGGAAATTTCATTTCTCACTCTGGGACACAGGGCCATTAAAACATATTGCTACTCTTGTCAAATGACCGATTCCAATCAGAAGAAACTGACGTTGATATGATTTCAGAATGCAACAGGATGGCCTAGAGGTTAGAGAGACAGAGAGACAGAAACATGTGTCTCTCTAACCTCTCTCTAACCAACCATCTGAGTCACTGTTCTGTGTCTCGGCTCCAGTTGGTCCAAAATGCAGCTGCTAGACTGTTAACCGAGACACGACGTAGGTCACACATTACACCAGTGTTGGCTTCTCTACGTTGGTTACCCGTTGAGTGCAGAATTGATTTTAAAATTCTCTCAATAACTTTTAAAGCACGACACGCTGGCCCCATGTTACATATCTGAACTATTGAGAGCTTGTTCAGTTGTAGCTCCGACTGTCTGGAACCGGCTTCCCTTAGTTATTAAAGACGCAGAGTCAGCGGATAGTTTTAAGAAGCTGTTAAAAACACTCTGCCTTCTGTGCAGTTTTAATGTCCATATATTGTTATTTTCTGTTTTCCTGTTTTTAACCTTCTATTTTATTTCCATTTTCTTTAATGTTTTCATTGTACAGCACCTTGTAACTCTTCTTTTTTTATAAATAAAGTTATTTACATCACAGGTTTGATCCCTCCACCAGCCAATGTGTCCTGCTCACTCAAACAGGGATGGCTTATTTTGAATAGGGATGGCCATTGTATCTATTCCAGCTTAGTCTGATGTCTACATAGGACACCATTTAATCTAGAAGAAAGGTGACAATATCCTCCAATAAGAGATCATTCTGCTAGTGTCACATTAATCGATGAAAAGATAAAAGATTCAAACAAGTGAAATAACTCAAACTGCACCGAAAGCAAGTGAAGCAATCTCTTCCCTTTGAGACAAATCAGATTAAATGACTAGATCGGATGCACATTCAGGATAGGATGCATCTTCTCTGACCATGTCTGTCCTCCATATAACTCATCTACACTTGCATCACTTGTAAAATTAATATTTTATTGCACGTTTCCCTTACCACTGGAGAGGCATGGTGGAAGCATTAGGAGGGCTGGCCCCTCCTTGTTAGAAGTCAAAGTGGTGTCCAAGGGGAGTTTTAGCATCATGTGGGATACATGCTTTTTTCAGAGTGCTTGTGAATAGAATATTTTCAAAGAACAACAACAACAACAACACAGCCTTTTCCCCCGGCCTGGATGCATTTATCATCTCTCATATGGCAGCAGGCAGCAAGGCGGTGATTTCCAAGTAGTCTGTTCTGGTCTTGAAACAGTGCAGCTCCCCCTCTCCCTCCGCAAGTTGTTTGTACAGTCCACTCTTAGAGGTGGGAGCGTGTCATGCTGTGGCTGCTGCTGGGACTTGAGCAGCACTCACTGCATGAGTCCTAAACCAAATACTCAACACCTTGAACACGAAGCCAGCGGTACTGTCCTCAGATTGCCTGGTTGGAGTATAAAGTTTATATTTCCAGTTTAAATCCTCTGCTTTAAAGCACACTGGTGGGACAGAGGGCTTAGGTGCATGCTCACAATATCACCGTTTGAATATGGCCTGTAGTCAAGGTATACATTATTAAACCATTTCAGGGGCATTCTGAAAACATCAGACAAAACACAGACAAAACACAGAGAAAACACAGAGAAAACACAGGGAAACAATATGAAACACACCTAACATTCCTCTCTCATGAACTCGGCTTGTCATCTCATATTTCTCTCCAGTTGTACCTGTAAAGGAGTTGTTGTCTGGTATGTTGAAGGAAAAATCCACCCTATAACACTGTTACACAGCTATTCGCAATGTACCTTGCATTTCTGGGACCATTTTGTTGTTCGGTGATGTATTTTTTCTACTCTCATGTAGAAAAACAACATAACATGAGATATTTCCAGCACAGCTACAATTTTTCAGCTCTCTAAAATATCAACAGCAAACATCAGGTTTGAGTGTAAGTCCCTCACAATCAAAGAGGAAGAGCTTCTTTCTAGACTCACTATTTTGAATCGACATTCAACAATCATCCATCGAAGAAGAGGCAGGGATAATTTTTCCATCAACAGTAGCCGCAATAAACCATAATGCAATGCAGCAATAAGACATGCTGTAAATCACTAAGATGAGGCAGGTTGAGGGAAAGTGGATACACCAAAAGACTTCACCACAAAACATCACAAACTGACAACATCTAGTAGTGAACAAGAATCCAAGGGTGGATTTTTCCTTCAATAACTGATACTACAAATTGTATAGAATAGAAATACAACCGGCACATTATGGGTATCACCCACAAATCCACCTCCAGCAACCTCTCCATCACATGTAACCTTCTGCAGCAACTCACTGCTGGTATATCTGCTCTCACCCATCCTCCAAGACAAAGCAAAGGTTTCTACGTAGGCGGTCAGTGTAGCTTAACGGTTACAACACATCCATGTATTAATAAGTGTCTGCCAAAAATAGTCAATTCCAAAAACGTATAATTATCTCCACCAGTCACAATTTTGATTAAAATGAGGTTTATTTGTGCAACAGGTGAGAGGAAGCACATCGCTCCTGTTTCAACTGGCAGCCGATACCGCTGTTTTCATCGTGGAAATGAAGAAATTTGCTTGCAAGAAATGTTTGGGAGAGTGTCAAATTATTGACGGGAACACTGGAGGCGGACTGAACGTCTATGTTAACATCAACAGAGGTGCTGTCGCTGCTTACCCGTCATGTGTTTGGAGCGATACTTAACTTGTGAGATTTATCATCTATTCCTGGGTGAGTAACGGCGGGGTTGGCGTTTATGGGGCGCCGTGACAACCGCAATGAATTATTTACATCATTTTAAAGATATCACACGCTCACATGCACAAGCACACAAACACACACAAACACACCACACACATACAGTGAAGATAACATAACCATAGCTTGGCATTTACATTGGAGTGCGGTGCCAAGCTCCTCGTGGCGCAGATGGTACAAAAGAGAGGGAGAGAAGATGGAGGGAGGAAGGGAGAGAAAAACGAGAGAGGTCTGTGACACCTCTCTTTCTCTGCCCACACTAAAGCTGCCTATTATCTAATCCTTCACACCATGGATGAGGGGCTAGAGATGGTCAGAGAGGCAGAGAAAGCAAGAAATAGATGCCAGGAAAAGAGAGACAGGGAGCGATCGTCATCGTCACCAGAGTGGCGGTAACACAAGGCATCATTGTACTGAAGGAGTGAAGGAGCTTCTCTCTCTCTCTCTCTCTCTCTCTCTCTCTCTCTCAGTCAAGCCCAGATCAACCATACTGACCTAGCTGGAAAAAATACAGAACTATAACTTGTGTCCAGACCACTAAACTGACTGACTCACCACGGTCACAGCAGTGAGGTGGAAAAGTATAGAGGACGTTTGCACTCCTGAGTCAAGGTTCACTTGCAAGTAGGCCGGGTGTATTGGACCACGTACACGAAGACATATAATACTGGCAATCCTGGCAAAACAGAGGCTACCCAGATGCAAAAATAGAGAAGATTCAGTTACAGCCAACGTGCCAAAGGGCTCACCGACACTTTTTGTCATCTTCTTTTTTTTACTGTGTAAATAAATCACCTCTATTTTTGCATCTGGCAGGCATCTTTTGTATTTTGTGATCACTGCATGAGACTTTATCATGCACCGCAGTGGCAGTGAAACAGCACAAAAGTGAACATAAACTTCAACCGATTTATAGTATAACTGCTGGAAAAGCCCATAACTATAAAAAGTCGATTTTCAGCAAGAGAGAAGTGTCCGGTAGCCAGGCTTTGTTTTAGAGCTGTGAGAAAGTCTGTTTCTCCTTCTGAACTTCTCCCTTCAAGTACTAGTTATGAATAGGCTTAGAGTGGATTGACCATAAAAGCAGCACAAACACTGTTTATTATCTTAAGGATAATGGTGCAATAACCCACTAGATAGAGGTATTTCAGAATATCTTTCTCAGGTCACCACATGGTAAGGGAATGTTTTATATCAGACTGTGATCCACAGCTGGATAAAATGGACTAAAACCTAATAATACAGAGAAGGAGAACACATATAAAACAATATTACTTTGTGTGTGAGAGAAATAGTATGTGAACGTGGACAAGAATTCCTCAGCTCCTCTCTGATTAATGATTGATACATATTGCAAAATAGGCAAGACAGCACCACATGGGACAGGCCGATACAACTCAACACTCACACACACATCGAGCCCAAGGCGAGAATAAAGGTAAAGGTTTATATTTATGCTGGCACTGCGACAGACAGGTATTGGGGTCATGCTTCTGCTGAGCAAAAGAAAGAAGTCCCAAAAAATAAGAAGCAAGAGAGGGTGTTGGGGTGTGTGTGTGTGTGTGTGTGTGTGTGTGTGTGTGTGTGTGTGTGTTGCGGGTAAAATATCTCCTGTTTTCCCACGACATTCCAGCTGCAGCAACTAACTCTCACAGCAGGGTGTGAGCAGGCACACACACACACACGCACACACACCAAGACAGCTGTTACCCACTAGAGCCGACATGCACCTACACCTGTGCAACCTGATACTACACTAACACAGTATTAGTTACAGTATTATTGCATGACACATCTTAAAAGGATCAAAACATTCCTCTCAGCCAATGATCTTCACATAGACACACGTCTTTCCTCCATGAACTCAAGCACACACACACACACACACACAGACGGGGTGACACTGTGTCACGTTAAATACATATTTGCTACGAGCCTAGACACATAACGCAGAGACTCCACCTGTTTGTTTCTATATGATACACACCGCCGGGTATACCAGCAGTATTCCCTCAAGCAGTACACACACTTGTCTAACAAAACCTCTCAGCGCCCTCAGCCTAGGAGTGTCACACAGACACACACCCCCCTCCCCTCCATGGACACAAATAGAACGGAGCAGACATAGAGACAAATGGAAAGAGAGATATATTACCAACCTGCTCTTTTTGTGGATGTGCAGTCCACATGTTGGTCTGATAGTCCACTGGGCTTCACACAACGCACCAGAATAACAACACACACACTCTATAGCTAAGCAACACTGTGTTCAGCAGTAGACAGTCCTGTACTCCCTCTCTTGTGTAACTGTGAGAGTGTAGCTGAGCTAACTAACAGTAAAC